>CABFWB010004104.1:33045-65582 GCA_902151455.1 Timema bartmani
AGTGTTACATACAAGCGGGCCGTGAGTTTGTGAACTCTGTTCTAAAAGGTAGTTTTGGCTAGTTTCTATTAAATATGTGATATTTTAAGAGAATTCTCCGACATTTGATTGAAGATAGGATTGTAAACAACCTCAAATGCACCCGGACGGGATCTAAACCCCACCTTCCAGGATGCGAACCATCACTGAGCTAGTTGCCGTGGCAAGATAAGACAACTTTGATAAGCAGTGGTTTGTTTCTAAAATTCTGTCCCCCCCTCCATTATTTTTTTTAATTTAAGCTTCAAAATACTTGTTTTTAAGCCATTATTTTCTTCTAAAAACAGAAGAATTTTTTTTAAAAATCCATCATAATTTGACTGTGTTTGAATGAATTTAGTGTTGGCCTTAATAGATGTACCGGAACGCTATTCCGCCGCGTTCCGTCAGAAGTTAAGTATTGTATATAAGTATACATCTATACGTTGTCCAATGTATATTTCTATAAGTATCTTCATATTGGGTATTCATTTGAAAACTTTCCACCAAACTATCACAAAAATAACGCATTGTATAAACAAAATGCTCTAAACAAAAGTTGTTTGGTCCTGAGGGGGAAGTAAGGTGGTAAGGTTGGTATGACCTTGGGTGGCATTGCTAAGGTGACGTTAAGGTCACTTTGATTTTTTTTTATATGAGACTCCCTAATTTTTATTATATTTTCTTGTATATAAAATTGTGCCATTTTCAAAATGGTAGTTTTAAGCTTTTTAAAATAAAAGTTATCATGATAAATGACCCTCACAAGTTTCTGAGTCACCGGAAATGGGCGCGGCATTAGTATTTGGCCTATTCAAACATAACTCAAGAGGTCACAAGTGTTAGTGTGTTTGTGCTCACACAAGTGTGTTTGTTCACGTTTATGTGTGGTTGTAAAATAATTATTGAGAAAAATACTTTTCATATTTTAACTATAAAGGAGGTTTTCGAAATTCTCTTTATTTTGAGTTAAACAATAATATAGGGCCAGTTTCATAGTCATATTTAGTACGCCTCATGTGCGGCGTTATACTAAATACAAGACGTCACCTACCTGAAATTGAATGGAATGGGCCAGTTTCATATGTGAAACTGGCCCATTCCATTTTGTTCTAGGTAGGTGACGTCCTGTATTTAGTATCGACTCGCACTTTAGGCGTACTAAATCTGACTATGAAACTGGCCCATAGTCTATTTTCGAAATCACTTCTGACGTTTCGTAGGGTTTCTTTTGTAATACTTCTACATGCCATTGTTATTCTATTTTTTTTAACTATTCGATATTTGCTGGCTTAATGCCATATATAGTGGACTTTAAATGTCCTGATAAAAAAAATCTAGAGGCGTTAAATCAGGTGACAACGCTGGCCACTCAATTGATCCTCTTTTGCCAATACACTATCCATTAAATCTGTTGTCTGACCATTGACGAACGAGTAATATATGGTAAGCGAGGACTCCTTCTTGCTGAAAATGTTAAAGATCTTCATCAAGCTCCATGTTTCCATGATTTTCAAGTTGATTTTCTAGGGTAAGCACTATGAGAGGATGAATAGCTTCTTCAATCATTTCCAAGTATTTTCTCCCACTCAAATTTCCGTCAATAAATATCGGACCAATAATCGTGTCACCTAATATACCTTCCCATACGTTTATTTTTTCTGGCCCCTGTGTATGTCTATCAGTAAAAATACGAGGATTTTGATCACTCAAATAACTACAGTTGTGTTTATTTACAAAATCTTTTAAGAAAGAATGCACACGTCAGAAAAGCAGATACATTCTAATAACAATGGATTTACATTCAAGAATTCGATCATTTCTTCACAAAACTTTATTTGCCTATCAGGATCATCTTCACTTAGGGCCAGTTTCATAGTCAGATTTAGTACGCCTAAAGTGCGAGTCGATACTAAATACAGGACGACACCTACCTAGACCAAAATGGAATGGGCCAGTTTCGCATATGAAACTGGCCCATTCCATTCAATTTCAGGTAGGTGACGTCTTGTATTTAGTATAGCGCCGCACTTGAGGCGTACTAAATCTGACTATGAAACTGGCCCTAAGTATTTGATGTATCTGCATTTTATACGGATGAAACATGTTTAATTTTAATGTCTTATTAACCGAACCATTTGATACACCAGTAGCCTTAGACACTTCCTGCACTGAACTTTTGGGATTTGTCACATATGTGCCCAAAATTTCCATTTGAGATAGTTCACTCAATACTGTAGGAACGGTCCATTTTTTGTTTGCGACAGATCAAGTTTCTTTAAATTTTGAAACAAGATCCAAAACATAACTATATGAAAGGTTTTTTCCTGGTGTCTTTGGTTGAATGTTTTTGCCGTTCTTCGAACACATTGAGCTTCGGCTCTATAAAGAAAAATTAATTCTGTTCTCTCTTTCAGAGTGTAAATAATTTTTCAAATTTGGATGTTAACAGTAGAAAGAAAAGGAGACAACTAATGGATTATTAAATAGCATCGACAGTAAAAACAATGTTTTGTTTACGGTCTTATATACAAACACTTGTACCTTCCCAAGATATGTTTGAATAGGCCAAATTCTAATGCTACGCCCGGTGCCGACGACTCAGAAACTCGTGAGGCTCATTTCTATGGATAGCTTTTACTCTAAAAAGTTTAAAACCACCATTTGAAAATTGCACAGTTTTATATACAAGAAAATGTATTAAGGATCAGGGAGTCTCATTAAATAAAAATCGAAGTGATATTAACGTTACCATCCAAGGTCATACTAGCCTTACCACCCTATTTCCCCCTCAGAACCAATCACCCTTTGTTTAAAATAAACAAATAAAACAAAAATAAAAATAAAAACAATTTCTCTGCAATGCGTTGCTTTCTAGATATTTTGGTGGAAAGTTTTCAAATGAACACCTGGTATGTACGTGTGTGTATTCGACTACAGAAATAATATTATACAATTGAAAGATTCAGTTCAAGTAGAAAAAAAAAGGCCTTATATTCGGAAGAGTTCATGAAATAAATTTTATTCTATTTAGATAAGTATCCCCTGTTTCAGCGTTTTACCATCATTTCTGATTATCATCGTACTTATACTAATGAGGTATACTCTTAAATAATGAATGTTCAATATAGAGGAAGTGAATTACGTAGATAGAGAGTGGGTTGCAATTTAAGAGGCAAAAATCTAAGCATACCCGAATGAGAACGCAACCCAATCCTCTCTATTAGTAGAATACCTTAGAAGATGATTGTGAAGCCCTAGCTCACCTACCTGTTCAGGTTATATGCATACGTGCTAATTACGCTAGTGAGTTATGGATGAGGAAGGTTGAATTTAGAGGAAGTGTACAAACATTTGCGTGGGGGGAGTGCAGAAAAGCAATTTAGGTAAAACCACCCTCAGTACACCCGACTGGGATTCTAACACCAATCTCTCTGTCATCGGAATTTAAGTTTATTGCTAGAGTGATGCCTTAGACCAGTGGTTTCCAACCTGGGTGATAACGCCCCCCGAAGTTGTGTTTTTGATTTTCAGTGGGGCGGTAAGTTATAAGATGGTGGTAGATGGTCGTTTAGGTTTTTATGGCTATTGAAGCATTATATTTATTTAAAAACAGGCAAGTAAATATTTAACAAAAGGGACTTACATTTATTTTTATATTTATATTCTATAATTTTGACAGTACATTTAATTATTACTTACTATTCACTAAAGGGTCTTGAAGGAAATAAATCAAAATGTATAAAATATACCTATAAATATTCATAATAGTTATTTAAAGTGTAATTATTAGATATGAATGCATAATGTAGCAAACATTTGAAATTTTTTCTCTGATTTCAGCATTCTTATTACGTTTAATTTATTTAATGAGAGGAGAGGGGTATGAAATCATCCATTTCTCAGAAGTGGGTGCTAGGCAAAAAAATTGTTTACAACCACTGCCTTAGATCATGCAGATACCGAAGCGAAACACACACAGTATTGAGAAGCATTAATTTAATTAGTCTGATTTTCAAGACAAATATATATAGCTTGCAATAAATACAATAATACTATATAAAATAATTAATAAGCTTTTTCTTTTCTAGCCGGTTTGAGATATAAAGCATTCCTACCGATTTGGATCAGACCAAATAAACACCAGGTACTGAGAGTAATAACATTTGAAGAATTAAAAAAAAAACCTAGCTCTTTTAATATTCACGTAATTATTTTTAATACAAAAAAGGTTTATTTAACCTACAAGCACTAAACAATTATAATTATTACATTTCCTGTAAATGTGCACTTAAAAATGTAGGCATTAATTTACCATCATTTATGAAATAATATTTTGTGCATCCATAAATGCTGGGCGGCTATAGATCTTGTGAATGTTGGTTATTATTTTGATAAAGGTTATTTAAATTTTAAATATTTTGTAAACACTTTAGGAGAGTATATTAAAAGGATTAAGTAAAAGCAACATTATTTAGGACAAAGTGTTTCTTCTTTCCATTCTATGGTTTACTTTAAAATTAGGGCTTGGTATAAGCTAAATTAGTGAACATCTGTCGAGTGTAAGTCTAAACCCTATTTTGTGGGATGGTGGGCGGGAGAGTTACAGGCGAGGCGTGGCGTGACTTCCCAACTAACCAAACTATCCTTCCGCGCCAACAAGAAGAGATGAATCATGAAAACAGTAGATGGCGCTAGCTAACAGACAGGTCTTAAGGAAAAATCATACATTTGGAAATATCAGTTTTCTCGAGAACTAGTGAAATGTTTATTTTAATATTTTCAAAACCCCTTCTATAATAATGTGTCGATGTTTACTAATTGTTACATTTTCTTATTTTTGTTATGAAGCCGGCAGTTTTCTATTGAAACATGTCAATGTTGTCGATATTTGATCACTGTTAAAATTATAGAGGAGGTGTATATATAAAAAGTATAGCTTAATTAACATGCTCCTATTCTTGAACAAACCGTTTCCGAAAAGAAAATTGCAAAACATTAAAAATTCTTGAAGATAACCGTTTGTTACCATGGCTTTGCATTTCCACGCCAAACGAAAAGGGCCAATCGCCTAAACGAAACCTACCTAAAATCTAATATAATACGTTTCTTAATACATATAGCTACTCAAAATCACGTGACCAATGAAGGTTTAGTATGAGTATGAGCATAAGTAATCAATTATCAGATTCAAGGAGTTTTTGATGATGATTTTACTGACGTAGTTTATGTTTTCACAATTATTGATTAGATAACTCAACCTGAAATTTAACTACGGGTTACTGACGATCCTGTGAAGTTTTATTCCGACCAGGAGTTTATTAGACTATTCATTGTTTTAAGAGTACCATACGGAGTTCAGTAAAACTATTTATTTTTGCGAAAGAATGAAAAGTAATGTCTTTTTTTTTCTTAAATATTTTTATATTACAACATGTTATGTTCAAGACTAATTTTTAATGTTATAGATAGAGATATAAATACACAACTGATTTACCGAAAGCTTTGGTTAATAATCCCTACTTTGACCAGGGGATCCAGAAGCTTTTATAAATTACGTACCTTATGTGTGTGTGTGTGTGGAAAGGGGTGCTCAACTAAAAAAACGAGGGTCAAGAGACTTATACTATATAAAATTTGTTGTAAGTCCTAGTTGGATCTAGAAGCGATTTAAAGAGGCTTTAATCTTTATGTGTAGACATTTTTTGCCTTTATTTGTCTTATTGTATCTATAATAAAAGTATGCAATTAGGGAGGTTGGAAAATTATACATATTTTGTGGTCAGCATTGGAACAAATATAGCTATAAGTTATTACTGGTATTATGTTATCGTTATTGATATTATCTACCAAAGGTTAGAGCTGCAGGTCACATTACCTGACGTATGAATACATAAAAGTGGACCGAGTGACACCTCTATTTTCCAGATAAAGTTTTTCTTATGAAAATTGGGCTGTGAATGGAGCAATTTTAAAATAATGGTAGCTTAAGTGTAGGCTATGAGCTAAGTAAAGTAGGGTATCTACACAATATTTATATAATTATATATGTTATGTACACCCATTGATATATTGTTTTGAAAATAATCACAAATAACACATATAGATCTAAATTAGCTATATGCATGCTATTTTAGAAAAATGTTTCATAATAAAAGAAGTTCTAAAGTTAGTGAAATGATAGAATAATTACTCATATCTGGGTTTTCACGTTCCACCCGTCACTCTCAGAAAACATTAAAATATTCGTGATGGAAAAGTGGAGTTTGATACCCGACAGGGTGTACTGAATGTTATTTTCTAAATGGTTACTCACTATCCTTCTACACAAATTCCCATACATTTTCTTTAAATTCTACCTCTATTATCCCTACCCCATTGGTGTAGATAAAAGGATAACCTAAATGGGTAGGACACGGTGCAAAAAATAAATTCATTGACTTCCATCTCACCTACTTGAATTTCCTTTTTTTTTCCCATCACATTTCAAGTGGTATTATGAAATAGGTCTACTTGTAGTGTGTTTCTTAAACTTCTTGGGACTCAAGTTTCACCTAAAACTAAAGAATAATTGTAAAAGCCTAACTATTTTTCTAAACCACGCTGTTGTGTTAAAATATAAATTAAAGCATCCTATTTTTCAATAAACTACTTTTTTTTAGATGATTTTTTTAAATTTGTGAAATATAAAAATAATCTATATTAAAAAATCTAACAGTGTCTGTATATATATATATATGTATGTATATCTGTCAGAGAGTTTTTATTATTTATCAATGAGATATAAAGCTGAGATCTAGTTAAATTAGAGAGGAATCACTAAGGAGGTGCGCCAATTTTTCAAATTTGAAACTGATTAAAAATAAAAATTATAAAAAAATTATACCTGATTTAATTTATCATTTTAAGTTGTATTCATATTATTTGTATTTCAAAAGCAAGGAGAACCTATGATATAAATTCCAATCTAAAATCCAAATAGAAACTGCAGATTATAATACAGTGACCTGTGTTTATGGTTTGGTTGGTTTGTATTCATTTTAGATAAACAAAATTGTTTTTTTGGTCAGTCACAATTTTACAAATAACGTTAAACATATTTATTTAATTTTAGTTTACATTTACCTTGCCTAGATCTGCATTTTTTATTATTTAGCACCTTGTCTTACTACCCCTTCGGGTTATACGCTTTTTTACTAATTACGTAAATGGGCTAGGAATTGGTAAGATTGAATTTAGAGGAAGTGAACCCACATTTGCGTGGAGGGAGAGTGGAAAACCATTAAGAAAAAACCACCCCAGTTTACCTGACTGAGATTTGAACCTCAATCTCGCCGTCCTCGGCAGTCCAGCTCAACACGAAACTAGCCTGTTAGCTAACTACCCCACAAAGGCGGGTTAGATATGTATTTATAAAAACCGATTACTACTCTAATTCGAAGACTGAAGCGTAACAAATATAAATAAAACTAATATTTCCTTTTATGCATCTTCAAATTGAAGGTTCAGTTTTGTTAGGTTGGGTAATGTTGAAATCATGATATCATAAGTTGGCTTAGTAACCAGTAATCTTATAAAATATTAATTTTACAAAATTACTATGCTTCATTTTATATTGAAAAATAATGTTAAAACTATGGAATATAGTTTCAAAAACATTTTCCTGTGATTAGATAAAATAAGTTTGTTTCCTATCAGAGATTTGGTTCTGCTTGGGTCTTATTTTTGTGGGACACGTGGAAGGTTATTTTCAACCTGTATTCAGAACCTGAGCTCCGTCAGTAGCGTATCTAACTGCTGAGCTAAGGATTCCGATTTCGATTCCTAGCATGGCCATAAAATGTATCATTAGTGAAATGTGGTTTCACCTTCCACAGTAATGAATTAATGGCCAAGGACTGGATGTAGTGTCTGTTCTAGATTATAGTTAGTTTATAAGTCGTGTTTTGATATAATCAATTGGTTCAAAAAGTGTACATTAAATACCTCAAATAAAAATAATATTTTCAGGTTCCAGCCATATTATGTATTTTAGATTGCTGTCATTATCAATAAACTACGTTCACGCAGATAAGCAGATGCAAAAAAAACTCCTTTTTATTGATTCACTGATCAAAAGAGAATATTCATTACTTATAGCTTATCAGAATTGTATAAAGTAATAGGAAATGAATGATCGGTTCAAATATAAAACCTATAATGTATCTTCCTCTTGTGTCTCACCGTTTGAGAAATTCTGTACTAATACAAACTTACACCCAATTTACCGGAGCAATCTTACGTACACGCCATTTACCCTGAAATATCGCAATCTCACCTTCACGTATTACACTATGGCCCTACCTTATAAGCAATACCATAGTGGAATAATTAAAGGCATGCTTGTTACCTTTCATAGTCAAAGTAGTGTACATAGCCCAGAGCATGTGGACTAGTTCTTATGAGCCCCCAAGTATCATGGATAATATCAGCACAATTAGATACAAACATGAAAACTTTTGTGAAATTAAAGACAACTCCAAATAGAGAACTGTATAGTTTTTTAAAAGTATTTCTTTCGTTGATATTGACGAATACAGCTAGGAGTCTTTAACAATGGACGTATTAAGTTAATTTCCTTGAAATTATTTATAGCCTCAGAATAACTTCTTAAATGTATTTCAAGAAACGTTAATAAATTAAGGACTTAGAAGCGTCTACAGTTAATATAATATCGGGAATCTCACAGGTTATATTTTGACAAGAAATAATAAAAATATCTCAATTGAACTATACCTATACTCCATTCACGGTAGGAATTACTCTCTTGAAGGTATTTTTTCCTACCAAAATTCTACTATATAATAGCTTTCTGGTAGGGAAAAGGGCCTTTCAGAAAACAATTCCTACGATGAACAGACTTTACCAAGCGACCACCACCCTTAGCAATAATAGTGCCAACATTCACGGATATAGAGTATAATGTGGCCCGCACAACGAACCCTACGTCCATTAGTCTCAAATTCCTAGACCGGAGCTGCTACTATCTAATAATTATTCAGGTAGCTCCTTATTCGCCTTCACAAGGCTGAATTTGACTCCGCTACAGACCCAGTGATTCACAGAAAGAATCTGGAAGCGCTGGAAGTCGAGCCCAGGATTTCCGGATCTGTAGACAAGAATTGTGGCCACTAGACCACAAAGGCGGTCGAGAAATAATAATGGCTTCAACTACATACGATATTATTTGCTATTATTAGTAGTATGACAACAATTATCATTTTAATTTGTGGTCTTTCATATGTAATCTTCAGGGTTAGTGTTGCATACACTTAGCATTATAGTGTGAATTTTTTCTCAAACCAAGATTTTGGTAGGAATAACAATATCTGGTAATTACTTAGGATACTAAAACCATTTTAATATTTTATCTGCAGCTGCCACTTTTGGAAGATATTATCAATACCTATAAAATAACACATATAAGGGTATTATAGAACAATGTTGTCAATCCTGGCAGTAAATAAATATGTTTGAATTTTCTAAACTCTTCCTCCAACCAAAATGACGAGTTACCCTGCTATTCCTTACACTTAAATTTAATGATAGTTTAGCTATAGTTTTAAATGGTGAAAATAAACGAAAACCTGCATCGTTGGCCACATGGTCTAAGGCGTTACTTTCGTAATATACTATACTGCTGGAGATGGGAATATCTGGGTTAGAATCCTGATAGGGTTTACTGAGGGGTTATTTTTCTAAATGGTTTTCCACTCTCCCTCCACTCAAATGGGGGTACACGTCCTCTAAATTCATCCTTGAGACATTAGCCTAATTAGAGTATATGTGTATAACTCGAGGGGATAGTAAGATGTGGTGCTAAACAAAATAATAACACCACACACTTACTATGTTGATACTCTTCGTATTTTTCACAACATCTGACGTGCTATTAGTACCGTGATAGCTGATATTTTTCACAACATCTGACGTGCTATTAGTACCGTGATAGCTGCTATTTTTCCTCAATACGAGTTTTCGTACATATTCCTAACTGTATAATATATTTAACGCCTTTGAGTCCAGTATGTAAAATGGGGCAGCTGTATGAAGTAGGTTGGCCTTTTATCCCGGAACTAAGAGTTATGTCAGGACTGACGTAGTCCCAGATTTTGTTCCTAATTACTTGCTTATACTCTATGCTTCTATAGCATTAGAGCTCGGAATTTCATTGCAGCACTTACAAAAGAACGCCACTTATCCGTATCTTGAGCTAGCTTTATCCAGTACCCCTCATTATACCCTATCTATTTCAGGTCCATTGTAATGTTATCCTCCCATCTGCGTATAGGTCTTCCCAATGGGTTTGCCAGTCAGTAACCTTAATAAGGTTCTAGAATCTCCCATTCACGCTGCATGTCCTACCCACTGTAATCTGCGAGACTTTATTAGCCTAACAGTGTCTTTTAATATTATCAGTTCCCAATTTGTTAAATAAATGAATCCAAATTGAAATTTATATGAATTAAATATAGATATGTCAATAAAGCCAGTTTCTAGAAGGAACAATTGTAGAAACTATTAACTAAACACAATTATTAATAGCGACGAGTATTTCTAACTAGTTTTAAGTCGTTTCTCTCATTTGGCTTTATGTGCTTTCATGTATCTTATCTTATTAGTTTAATTTACTGATCACAATATTTGATATACTTGGGGCCAATCTTTCAATGTCTCGTCAATGTCGTTGTAACCTAACTGTTCGTAAAGTATAACCGTTGGTTAAACTTGGCGATGTGTTTTACAATACTATTTTATAGGGCTCATCAAATTACGAACAGGTGCCTTCCATCAATTCTTATCGTTAACTTTCTTGGAGTGCCAGATTTGTTTTAAAGCGTTTGATTGGCGTAATTTGCCTATAGTCATTACAAAGTCTATGGAACTGTTATGAAAACAAATCAATCAAAGCAAGTCCAATTTATCACGTCTGAGTAAGGCTATCTGTTATCATTTATAGAATTTATTTTCCTGCTAAATATCTGTTGAAAATAATAAACGCGAACGAAGTGTAAATTTTTGCAAATAAGAGGAAATGTTGATGATTGAATTAACAGATAAATATAAACAAACGATTGAAAGTAAACAAAACGATCGTGTAACCTGTTTTTAGTTGGTGTTAAATCACTTTAAGAATCACTAACACTGTATTTTTGTCCAAACGAAAACGTAAAATAAATTCTTCCTAGTCATAAAATTCTAGGAAATTCCTTCGTTTCAAGTATATCTCCAGTCTTCGAAGTGTTGTGTTCCTTAAAACGTGTAACTCATCTTAAAAATCATCATCATTATCATACAATAAATCACCCGTTTAATAAGATAAATAAATGTAACCTCACTTTACTAATAATAATAGCCTTGAAAACGTTATGGCGGATTGTTTAGCGTTGTTAATGTGGACGTTATGTTTGCTAACCGGAAGGTAGAACTCACTTTAACTTTATGAGCATTTTTACGTGGACATTAGTACTAACCAAACATTGTAAACTCAAAAGTAACCTTATGTTAAGCCCTAACGACTAGAATAACGTGACATTGTAAGATTGGGCCTTAATTTATTAACACTATCAAATAGAGTGAATAAAAAAACATGACTAATGGATTATAAGATGGAGTCATATTGTAATCCGTCAAGGTAGGACTGCTACCTTTCAGGGTAAATGAAGTGTATCATTTAAATAGGAACTATCTTCACAGGCTCTCATCAATGATTTAAAAACGGCTGTCCAATAAAATGCAACGAAACCAGATTTTCACTCCAGTGTAGAGTGTGTACGGTCGGAGCCAAGCTAAACGGCCTCTACCGCACTGACATCTCGCTCGAATGAGCTGACCGGCTCTAGCGGTCAGCGGCTGGTCACTGTGCGCCGTTAGTTATGCAACACTGCATCTGAAAGGCTGTTGGGACGAGCGGCGATAGGGTTGGAAACCGGGTGGAGGGAGGGGGAACTCTTGCTCGCTTCCCTATTCAGGTTCAATGGCGGATTAGTGAGACGGTGCGGCATAATTCGTCCACGCAGCCCAACGTTCAAACACAAATTTCACTCTCATAATCATGATAGTCATCGTCGACGTCTTCTGGGACTTGTCTGAGCGCTTAGATAAACATTTGTACTGTCATATCGAGCCGTATAGTAGCGATTACATTCAGCCCTATTTGTACTAAACCGTAGGTGTATAATTGCTCTAACCCCCAAGTCCCGTGTTTAAATCTTGTAGTGGTTTGATAAAAACTAGATATAGCAACAAATTAAAACAACGAAACTTACATAATCAATGTTTCCAAGTATGTTGCTGCAGGTAAGTCCTTTTTACAAATTTATTCAAATGGAATTCAATTTTAGCCCTGAATGTAGCCCTTTTAGGTGCAAATAAAATAAACATTTTAAAAATAAAAATAACAAGATATTCATCAAACTAAAGATCAGTTTAATGAAAACACTATATATATTCATAAACTTTACACGGATCTTGCTTATAAATTAATTTTCAAAGCTCCCAGAAAATCAATTTGATGTCTAATGTGCAAACTTAGACTAACCTTATTATAAATACATACTCTACACTTTTAAATGAATTAGAAATCCAAATAGTCGTGATTGTGTCGTTTATTTTTGTTGAATGTCATAATGTTTGATTCAAACATCTATCAATCTATCTATCTATTTCATGAACTATATTGTTTAGTCTTTTAGATTAACACAACATATTGCGTGCTTTGTATATGGCATTTTTCATGTTACAAAGAAAAATATTAATTTAATAAATGACCTATGTATGTGTGTTATATATATTTTGAATTAATTATACAATTTTATTCGTTTGTTTTCACACAATATATATCCTCATGAAGGCATCTTAGGACTTAAGCCAATAATTTTAATCTTCCACTTATTCCAAATTGAGAGTTGCGGTAGGCCAAATTCATGTACTTTAGCTAAATTAGTTTAAATCCCTGCAGCTGGAATCCATCCATGCTTCCTTGGAGTCAAAATCGGCCTCCCTGCCCACTCAGCCAGAGGAAAGGCTCTCACTCCAATGCACAGTAAAGGCGATTTGTAATGTTTTCCTTGAGATTGAGACACTTAGGTCCATGTGCTACATCACATTCGTAAGCCATTGTGCTGCTTCGGGCGTCACACTGTCCTGTCTATTGTTAGCTGCCTGAACTAGGAGCTAAGCCCAAAAGAAGAATGGTTAAGAATGAAGGGTAGTGGAAAGAAAGATGGTAGGTGGCTCCACTGCCTACCCCTGCCCCCCTCTACAATACTATTCTTTCATCCTACTCCTTTCCCTCATCATCTTTCTCCCCCTTTTACTTTGAGCGCACATACACACACACACACACACACACACACACATAAATTAACTCACACACTCACACACTCACAAATACAACTTTGTATGCTCTCTCTCTCACACACAAACACAAACACACACACGTCATACACACTCCTATACACACACATTAGTGCTTATTTTAATGGCATTTTTATCACCATTTCTCTCTACCCATCGAGTTGTATGCATATAGAAATAATTGCACTAACGTAATAGTGATGAGGAAGGTTGAATTACATTGTGACTCCATCTTATAAGCTATACCATAGTCCAGGGATGGCCAGTGTGCCACTTGTGGAGTAGCTGAATTTTGGAATAGTCTATTGTGTCATCACTTATTTACGTGTATTAGTGAATATTTAAATAAGAAATATTGAATACAATAAAATGTAGTGAATTACTACAATAAATTGTAGATAATTAAATAATGCCTAAACTTTAAGGAAGGATTTTTTTTAATTGTCGAAGAGAGTGTCTTAGACAAAATTAATTTTAATGACTAAAGTAAAATACATTGAAAGTATCACCTTCGGCCAAAGAAAAAGTAATATATAACATTAAGACCATAACAATAAATAAGAAATTATCAATGGGGAGTTGACTTTCATAAGCATGGATAAAATATAATGAGAAAACTAAAAAAGAGAAACAAACTAGGAAATAAAACACAAGGCCAGACCACACAGCCGGGATTCGTACTCAGACTTTCTCGTCAACGGCGAAAAAGTGAAAACCAAGTCTAATGACTTAGCCTACTTGAGATTACAGCTGCGGGTCTTTTTCTATTTAAAAGCAAACCCAAATGAGCAGACAATTAAAACACGTTTATTCACTGAAATGCATGGATATGTTGCATTTTCATTTATTTCAGTGAAATACGAAACTAATCTTAAAATGTAATCATAGCATTATATATACCTCCAATTGTCACGTGACCTAAGGTGTTAGACTCGCAATTGTTGTGACTGGAACGAATCTGGATCCAGTAATATGGCGGGGATCGTATTACGAATTTGGTTTTTCCTATTCCAGCCCTACGCTACTATGGGTGCACTTCCTCTAACAATATTCCTCATTTCTGACTGAAAGATTAATTCACTAAAGGCCCTTGTGTTATAACTTAATAACTAAAACCCCAACAAAAAAAAATTGCACTTTGTTGGTTGATAATTACCTGTTTTTAGCAAGGTTGAAGATATCAGGGTTTTAATCACGGTCGGGCCGACTGAGGGTAGTTTTTCCTAATTGGTTGCCCATTATATTTCTAAGTAAGTACGGGTAGATTACCTATAGAATGCTACCTCCCTCATCCCTACCCCATTAGAGTAATCATATATTCGTATAGTCTTAACAGTTATAAAAATAATACCAAAGCTAAAATGAAGTTGATCTCCAGAGCTATTTTCAAATGACGCTCAAGTTTTCTTATATGCGCAAACCTAGAAAAAATTCCTTCAGGAAAACCTAAAGACAGGTAGATGTAAGAAAATATCGTATATCCCTTGATTTCATTACAACTAGACATTTGTAACAACTTTAAGAAAAAATAAATAAATATTTTTTTTTCAACCTTAATGACATTTTACTATATTATTAGTGTTATTTTATTGGAATTGATAATATCTATCAAAAGTGTCAGCTACAGATCACATTACTTGATGAATGAATACATGAACATTGTTCTAGTATCTTTCTCTAGCATTCATATAATGAAAATTGGGGTATATTTGTCTGGCTTATGAAGATGGGTTTGTTTCTTCTTAACAGCACTAGGTGTACTATCGGCCACAGGGGAGTGCACGCAAAATGCGTTAGTCTCGTCACGTTTGGTTTGTCCCTTATTGGGAGGTCTAAGTTTGAAATCCAGCCGTGTGTATCTAATAACTATTTTCTAAATAGTTTACCACCCTCCCTCCACACAAGTGCAGATACAAATCGTTAAAAATTGCTTTCTACATTCCCACCTTATTAGCTAGGTGGATTATATATATAAAAAAAAGTCTATTGTTTGGTGTTTGACTGGCAACGTCACAATTTGTAAGACAATAAACGTATTTACTAGATATGTCACTATAACTGTTTTTCTTGATTCAGATTCTTAAGTTCAACCACAATTTTTTTTATTCTTGAACATTTCCCATATCATTTACAATTCCAAGCATCCAACCTCATATAAAACAATTCTTATTCAATTTCAAAGCACAGTAAGAATAAACAAAAAAATGTAATAAGTTATAAAAACAATTCATATTTAATTTTGACAAAGAAAAAAACTCAATTTTACTAAGTAACAAAGCATATGATACATAATTAATAAAATAATTAGTAATTTCAATAGTAAGCATATTTGTTTACCTACAAATAAAGCCTCACTGAGTAAAACATTTATAAGTATAAAAATGGTATGATATAAAAATATCGAAAACACAAGTCTTTTAAATACACCAGATAGGGTCGTTAATTGAACTAAAATATGTAGCAATTGACAGAGAATAAACTAATATAGAGCTAATCAATTACTACTCATTCTGGATTTTTCCATTTTGTTGTTTGTCAGTATTTTCAATGAGAGTTAAGAATTGAAGTATCAAGAATCGTTATATTAAGATCGATTATAGATTCTTTCGATGCCAGTAAGAATCGAGGGTATGGAGGTATCGATTAATAGAGTTTTACATCCCTAGAGTATACATATTGATATGCGAATAATGAATGTACAAGAAGACACAAAACGTGTTACTGATGTATTACCATACTCTCCACACAAATGAGAAGGCAATCCCTCTAAATCCCCTAATTAATCTCAACCATTAAATCAAACCCTTCAATGAACTTTATTTTAAAACATACCAATTAATGATTATAGTAGTAATGCCAATAATAATAATAATAATAATAATAATAATAATAATAATAATAATAATAATAATAATAATAATAATAATAATAAACTAAATTCAAATAAAAGATTCTAAAAAATTTACCGTTTAGATTTCAGTCAAAACCCACCAGTAAACCGATGTTTGGTGTTGCCAGTGTAATTACCAAGCTATTTTATATCCCTCAGAAGACCATTGGTGATTGTTGGGCTCATCCGTTCTATTTACACAATATCCAACCCAAATAGCAATAGTTTTGACCACATTCAATTCTGCCCCAGACTTACACAACTATATTTCATTTCCTTGAACACATCACCATGAATGAAGTAAAGCGTCACATCATCTGCATACGCAGTAACCACTAGTACTTCAGTGAAAGACTATAATGTAAAACAATAATTTAACAAGGTATCCCTGCACATATGTAGGAAAGGTTATATACAAATAGTGAATAATGGGCCAGAACAATGAGTCTTCCTGCCACACTTTACGTAACACTGTAAACTGCGAGGTTAATACATCTCTAACTCGTAACAATCATTATGACTTTAGTTATAAGGTACGAACGTAGGATATATAGTTTGTTATGAACTCGAATTTGGACAGCATTGAAAACATGTAGGTGTGTTCAATAGAGTCATATGCAGTTTTCTGATACAAGGAAAGTATGACAAGGGGAATATGTATCGTATTTTCACAGTGAATAACATCTCGTATAAGATGAACATTTTCATATCTGGACCGTTGAGGGATGAAAAACGTCTGAGTATTATTAATCACATTAGGGAGGATAGCTTGCATTCTAGAAGCTATGGTACGTGACAATAGCTTACACTCAACATTAGGTACAGAAATTACTATTTAAATATGTATACAAGTCCTATACACGTTCTTAGGAAGTAAAATAAATACAGGTTTATTCATTGAAGACGATAACGTACCAGATCCAAGAGCAACATGAACCATCTTTAAAAACACAGGTCTGATTTCATTCCATAAACATAGTTAGAACTCTAATGGTAGATCATTATATCCGGAATCTTTATTTTTATTAAGTGCACGAACTGCTTCCGTCAACGCCACTAAAGAAATGTCAGAGTCACAAACAACCTTTTGATCTGATCTTCAGATAAGGAGGAAAGACCATTTAAGAGTTCTAGCACTTCAACACTTGTTACTAAACGTGAAGAAAAATGTTTCTTAAAATTTTCACAGGCAAAACTACTTTTGATGGTGCCCGACATTATTTTCCCATTTATATTCAGAGGATCTAAATAAAGTTGATCAGAACGTTGTTTAAACTGTGCAAGAAACTTGGGTGCATGTGTATTCTTATATTGGGAATGCTCAGTAGGACAACGAATCTTGCAACATTTCTGCTAAGTCCCTATATTTTGTTGTGAGCTCACACGCCACTGCAGCAGCATTTTTATAACTCCTAGATTTGTTTAAAAACTTGTTAACCTATCTTGATTTAAAGTATTTTTCTCTTTAAAATTGAATCTCTGGATTAGTTCGTCAATATTTGAAGTATCTTTGACTTCTAATTTTTCTGCTTGTGACCTCCAAGAAAATTTTGACACAACAGACCATTGATCATTAGAGCTCATCACTGTTTTCTAGTGCTTGACCCTCTACTTCATCCTCACTAACATCCGATGAATCATTAATAATATTAATTGGACTTTTCCCGCCAATAAAGCTTATTAACAATAGATGGGATTGAAAAATTCATAATCCTATCCTTCTCATCTATATGAGAGTCACTAGCTTTATCGGGTGACTTTTAGTCACACGTTAGTATAAAATCAGTTTCCATACTCCCAAAAACTATAGTACTGTCTGTGACTTCACTTTTCACTTGTTTTATTGTTGTTTCTTTGAAATTTACTGAGGGCAATGCTTAGGGACAGAAGGAATGCTATCAGTTGGTATATAGTCAACAGATGGCACATTAATTTTTCTAGTGCCAGAAACAACGTTACTGAAGGTAGTATTTCGGTGAGGATCACCGTTCGGCGGCCGATACGTCTTGTGTACAATTCCATGCCACGTGTCTGGGAATAAAGAAGAAAAACACTTGACGTCATATGGGGACAAATATTCTCACCATGGCATATTATATGTTGCCAAATTAATATGTAAGGTAAATGATTCCTCCCTGTTAGGGGTAATCCTGTTAATACAATACGTTTAAGCGAGTAGACATGGAAAAACTGTAGTAATGTTTTGCTGGTTTTAATTCCCCTCATCTTACCCGTAATATTCCCATATTTTGACAGGCTCACTAACAGCAAATAATTATTTGTAGTAGCTGGTGTAATATTGGACACCACTACTTTAGTAGACGACACAGCGAATCATCAAATTGGGACACAAATATTATTATCTTAATTTTTCATTAAAAAAAAAAACACTCGTCGACGACCTATGTTAGACGCATAACGAATACCATGTGGTCCTACAAAATTACCCACACTAACTAGATATAAATCTAACACTTTACTGGGAACAATGGTGTCCAAAACAATCACCAGCTTACGATCTAGCCTGTCTGATAACATTCTATGTCGTCCATATAAAATGACCAAAATGTCAACAAGGGCGAAAAGTACACAATTGGTCGAAAATGGTAAAAGGGGCATAAAGGGTGAAAAAAAGTAAAAAGGGCGAGAAGTAAATAATAAAAAATAAAAACGTATTAGAGGTAAAAGGGGTAAAATAAATAAAAAAGAAGGTGAAAAGATTAAAAAGCCACAAAAAGTCCAAAACAGGTGAAAAGGGAAAAATAGAATAAACATATTAAAGGGGTGAAAAGCGTAAATGGGCTGGAAAGGTTAAAGATGGTAAAATGGGCGAATAGGGGAGTAAGAGAAAAAAGGTCAAAAAGGTCAAAAAGGTTATTATTTTAGGGTAAAGATGGTAAAAAGTTTATGTGGTAAAAATTGAAAAAAGGGTAAAATGGGTTTTAAAAGGTAAATGGGATAAAATGGTTAAATGAGGTGAATTCGGAAAAAAATGGTAAAATATTTTTATTGGACTTAATAACAACCCTTTAACATCCAATTATTTATGCTGTAACACTCTTCTTTCTTTTGTATTACCCCCAACAGGCAAGAGTTAAATGTATTGTGTGAAGAGAAATTATAACTTAATCGTCAAACGAATTGTAACCTTTTAAACACATTCAGATTATATCTTTATTTTGACATTGTGTCAGCCTACTTTCGCATTTTGTATCACAACCTAAACCTGTAAAGGATTAATATTTATAATTAGTTAAAGATTTGGTTACTATTTCCTGTGGTTTATTTTTTACACTGGACATAATAAATCTACTTTATAGATTCCCTGGGCGAAGAACGGTATGGTAGAATTGTATAGAATAAACATAACATTAATCCGTCAGAGGTCAATTTGTCCCAACTATGGCCCCTACCACGGTAAAATTTTGATATAAAAGGTTACAATATAAAACTGAGAGTAATTGACCATTGACATAAGTTTCCTCAATAGGTCAAGTGGAAAATCAGTTTGTAAAATAATAAGATAAACTATTATTCAATATAATAGTTGGTTGGTAGGATTTTCATTGGTTCTCACAATGAACCGAGAGGAACAAGATTTAATTGTGTGGACTTTTTAGGTCTCTGGTGATATAAATATTTACATATATTTTAATATTTCTTTAATAGCGTTATGTAAAAACTGGGTTTTGGTGGAATTGATTGCAAATATGTTTTGACTCTGCAAGGTGACACAAAAAATGAATACCAAGTTACTTGTTTCAGTATCATTAATGTGTCTATTTTACTTAAAGTGTATTCTAATATCTTAAAAAATCTACACTCAGAGCATACACATTTGAATGAGAAACACAAAGATCACCTTTGTTTATAATTGAGGTGTTAGACCACTTATCTATTGGGTACATTCAAGTCAATGATAAATATATTGTTGGTTTTTCTATCGTTTGAAGCGACTGTTCATGATACTTTTTAATTATAATCCACTCTAACGTGTGTATAAAACATAGTTTTTCACCAAAATCAATCAGAAGATAATACATTGAAGGTTTGTTGAATTTAACTATGTTAAAATTCTGCTGATACCAAAACATATTTTATTATAAGCTATATTAGATTTGAATATGTTGTGTAATAAACGGTATTAGTAATGTGCAAGACACGTAATCTTCTCGTTTTGGTTTATTTAAAATACTCAAAATACAGCCTATATTTTATAAAATAGAATGTAAGCCGACTTGAAGCATATCCAAATAGTGTATCAGTAACATGAACGTTGGATGACTTTTGAGATTCAATTATTATAGTATCTATTATCTTATGCATGTTTCTCTTGAGAAATATTGACAGTAATTTTGAGAGATTTTTGAAAATAAGTTTAGTTTACTTTTAACTAGCTACGAAAGCCTATAACCTGAACGGGTAGTAATACGTGGTGCCAAGGGAAAAAAAATCTACGAAATTGCCATTTATACCTCACCTACTTTGCTCTACATTGCATATTGTTTGTTATTAGGAGGAAAACTCTAGTTGCCTATACAAATGTAAAATATTATTCCACCCAAGTTCTTGGATCGTTTTCACAGTAGCTAAGGTTTTCTATTACACCAAGGGGAAAAAACAACATTGCCATTTTCGTTCGTCATATACATTGGTCGCTATACCTTTCCCATTCCTCAACATATCCGTACCTTGTTGTCTATTCGCCCGCCCCTCACCCCTTGCCATTTCCGATTGAGTGAATATTGTCCTCCAGGATTTCCCGAGGGAAGATTGTAAGCAAGCCAGCCAGCAAGCCAGCCAGCACCAAGATAGGCCAAGCTGAAATACACAATGCCCGGCCAAGCTTGCCTGAAGAGACAAGATATTTTGGATCTTCTTTCTCTCCCTCTCTATTTGCTTCTGTTCCTTGCTGCTCCAGGTAAGCCAGCGATTGTCCAGGGCTCTCGAGGGCTAAAGAGGGGGAGGGGGAGGTACGGCGTATAGGCTTGAGCGAAGGGAGCAGTAATCTTTGAGTCTTGATTCCCATATTTTCTAAACTTAAAAATGTACCATCATTATCTGAAACATTGTCCTGTCCTCGCAAGAGTTCTATGGGCTATACAACAACCAAACATTTGTATTATTATTATTATTATTATTTCACTGGAAGTTCCTATTGTATTCCTCATTGTTTTACCTTTCTCTTGTCAGCGAGGTTTACTTCAACCAGAAAAAAGAAAAACATATTTGAAAGAGGGAAATATGTTCCATGATTTGATGTCCAAGTTGGTTGATTATTAATTATTTGTTGTGAAACTGTTGGGCCTTGGGTAAAGCACTTTATTGTACGATTTTGAAAGATATGTATTATATAATGTTTATATGTAGTCTTATTTATTTCTAAGAATCATTTAGTAATTTCATATTGAATATTTTCAGAATTATACTTAGCACCAATGCTTCTGGCACCCTTGTGGTGACATCTCTACCCATCGAGAGACCGTCGACACTTAACAATTAATATATTTTAATCTTAAAACCTCTTTATGCAAAGACTTTGAAAATAAACATGTATTAATAATTATTTAAATATTTTCAGTCCGCTTAGTTTTTGGATGAGTTTACTTGGGGTGGTCTTATACATAATTATGATTCAAGACTTCAGGGTTTACCATCTTGGTGAGATGGGTACAATTTTTCTGAAAAAATTACGTTCCCCATTCATCTTTTGTCACTGGTTTTAAGAGGGCAACCTACCAGAGCATTTCTATACTTTGCAGATTACAGAAATATTGCATTATTTCAGAAAATTTGATTATTTCATAATATTATTTAATAAAAATCAAGCTGAAAGGTATCAACATGTGCCTATCGCATTAAAAAAACTTCCCTTTTAAGTTTTATAGTTGAAAAAATCATTAAATATAATGTGTTGTCAGTTTCAACGATGTTTCACGGGAAATGTGGCAGTTCTGTGACCAAAGTAAATAGTTAGAAACAGAAATATAACCTTCCTCAAACTAATGAAGTCAATTTTAAACATAGTCCCAACATAGTATTTGACAATCATCTAGGATTGTTGTAGTTGAGGGAATTTCACTTTATGTGGTGCCCTTAGCTGTATAATTGAATAAAGGTTTCTAGTGAATCTCCAAGAAAAGTCTATTGACCATCCGTTTTTTTATTTGCCAGTCTATACTAGGAATCTACTACTTTTCTATAAATAGTCGAAATTGTTTAAAAACTAAAGGTGTTTGAAGTATGTACATTTTAATGTCAAATATTTTATACAAAATGTTAGATATCATATGATTTAAACATACAAATGCTTGAAAGGTTATATCAAAGCTAAACAGGAACGGGCCCGTTCCTTCAGAATATTTATGTTGGTTTATTATGAAAAATATCAGGAAGCACCCGTTTCAAGGGCCGAATGGCCTAAGGCGAAGATTTCCAACCAATTTTTCGTGAGAATTTTCAAAAGCTTACTAAAAACAGTAAAACTTAACACCTTTTTAAAAATTGAGTAAAAAATTAAAAATTACGAAGTTGTTATTGTGGCCTATTAATAAAACAAAGAAGCATTTTGAATGTTTAGCTTAGTTGAGTATCCGTATGATAGTTATAATTAAGCAGATAAAGTTTTAAAGTAAATTAAGGTTGGTAGTCACTGGTATAGGATATCACTCTTGTGTTAGACTGACCAGCTGATGACGGGGAGGTTGGGGTTTAAATCCCGGTCGGTTCTAATGAGGGTGGCTTTTCCTTAATGGTTTCCCACTCTCCTCCCTGGAAAATGCGGGTAGATTACCTATAAATTGCTTCCTTCCTCATCGTTGGCCCATTAAAGTAATTATCATATATCCGTACAACCTGAATAGGTATTAAGAAGCGGTGATAAAAATAAAACTATCAGGAGGCCGACATAGATGTGCAGACTTCCGAGTACGAGTAGATTTGTTGGTAAACTAACTACGATTTATTTTGTAAGTCTAAGGCACAATTTTTTATATATGCTCACTGCAAGCTTGAGTCCTTTTGGAGAATTAAACTATATAATAAAATTTAACAGGATCAGAGGGGTAAATTTTGAGTAGCTACAACAAAAATAATGGCTAGACCACATTGTGTAAATAATCACCACCAAGGCACCCATTCAATGGTTTTCTCGTGTCTCACCAACATCTTGACAGCTCGAACATAAGCCGGGTACACTGCCGGGGGTTCTAGCCGCACCCCTTCCCTCATGTTTGTTTGGCTGCTTTTTCTCTTAGCTACCGTCCTACCCCTACCATGAAAAATAAGCTGTTAAATTGCCCATGGGGCCAAACGTACTGATTAATTTAACGAAATAAGAAATACATAAGCATTTTCCGGGAGAGAAGTTTGAAATAATGTTCGTGAAAATATCCCATGGGCACTCTAATGATATTTGAATTTTAGTTCAGACCTCTAGGGTTAGAGTGAAACCCGCCAGTCAATCACGTTTGTGTTGAGGCAGCTCTGCAGTCTCTTTATCATTTAACATCTTATAAAGCTATAGTTACATTAATGACGGAATAGGGTGACAGACTACTAGCCTATTGATTAAATTGGTAGGTAGATTGTATAGCAATGTATTTTTTATTTCACCCCAAATATCTAATTAACATTGAACTGGCTCTTATGTTTATTTGGAGGCTAAGTAGTAACAAGGTCCGTATCCAGTTGTTTTTTGGGGTAGAGGATAGTGATAGAAGTGAGAGGGAGGGGTTCCAGTTGTGATGACTCATCATGAAGCACCCAACTGAAATTTTCAAGAATTTGTTTAACATTAAAATCCCCATAAATAAATTTAAACGTGTTCTAAAACATAATTTGGGATTGAGAGTAAAGTGTCACTCGTTGTTAGCTAAGAAGTCAACTTTCAAAATATACACTATTGTAAACATAAATATGCTGTAGGCCTACCGGCCTATTTAATGTTTACTTGTTTCCTTTATCACTATATTTTACTACCTGGTCAGGTTATACCCATATGTACTAATAACACTTATGAGTTAGGTTTGAAGAAGGTTCAATTTTAGAATAAGTGTGCCCCCATTTTCGTGGAAAACCATTTCGGAAAAAACCACCCTCAGTACACCTGACACGGTGTTCAAGCTCCGATCTCCTTGTCGTCAGTAATCTAGTCTAACACGAGAGTGACGCCTTAGACCATGCTGCCACCAAAGCAGATAATGTTTATATTAACTCTTTCTCTTTTCATCCCCACTAATCACGCCCGTGCTACCTAAGCCAAATCAGGATTCGTATACTTACATCTGTTCCTACTAAAATTAATAAAGGTCTAAATAAATGGCATTTCAACTTTGAGTATTATAACTAAGGAGGAGCCGTACTTTTCAAAAGATACTGAAGTTCACTCTGACCTAAGAAACGAACCACCTTCGTTTCTTCGCCTGCGGCTCGTCCTTTATTCCATGGGCTCAACTCAGCTAAGACTTATTTTCTAACTAAATGTTTCCAAGTGATTTAACACTTTTGGCCTGTGATTTGTACCAATGGCTATTGTGCTCTTATAGAGGTTAGTACAGGAGGTAGATAATAGCAGGCCAAGAGATCTGGGGTGGATATTAGGTTCGTGCGCAGGAGAAAAAGTTTGGATTGGTGTTCTTTTGAGAGGATTGTTGCAAGTATAATTCCTACAGATTTGTCTGAGTCTCGAACAAATATTGGTGTTTCTAACCCACCTCCTTGATATGTTTTAGTTTAATGAACTCAAGCGTAAGAATAATCAACACTAGTGGGTAAACTTACTAGATGTAAAGCTCATCTAATTTGGTTTTTCAGCGATGGGTAAGATGGAGTTTGAAACCCGGCCTTATGTATGAAGAGAGGATTATTTTATTAATTGTTTCCCAATCTCCCTCCACGCAAATGTAGGTAGCTTCTTCTAAATTACAACCTTACTCATACCTACTCCATTAGCGTGATTAAATAAGTACAGTCCCGATCGTTACTAAGGCACCAAGGGCGGGGGGATGGTTGATAATTGACAGGAATTTTAAAATTTCACATTTTAACAGTTTTTACAGGAAACAATTGTATTTTTCGAATACAAGAACAAAATAACTATAATCTGTATTTCTTTTACAGCTCTTAGCTTAAGTAAGACTTTGGAAATGGTTCTACAATCATTATGGTAAACTTTTCATAATCGTGTTATATTTAACAAAAAGAGATCACTGCTTTCTTTGTAAAAATATTTTAAAATTACTTACATCTAAAGAGCACTGATAATAAATTTAGAATCAAATTATTACTTTCCAGGAACCTAATGAACATTATACTTCTGATAAACTCCTATAATATAAATTTGTGCATGCAGTTACTCTATATTTTATAATTTAGTATTTTTATGGTAGGAAGCCTTCGAACCACCTAACCTGTATTGAGACCGAAAACCATTATGTATGTTAAGCAACGCTTGAGTTCAGCAAGACCTTGTTAACATTAATACAGTGTTAGTTAGATTTTGTTTTTCAAGTAATCATTTGTTTTATTTTATTTGGGTTACTCAACGCAATCTTTTTGAAATAGCTGATTAAATCTGCACACTACTTACTCACTAACTTAATTTTAAAAGAGACAAAATACCAGTTTCAGACAATTATTTTATCATTTTGAAAGGGGGAAACCCTGGGACCTTACTATCAATAGGCAGACACACTACAGATTGAGCTAAGCTGTGGGAAAATATGTATGATATATTATTTAAAAGAACACCAATAGTAAACTATATTTAATATATTTAACAATACAATTATACTAAGATATGTCAGAGAAATAAATGTGTTTTTATCTCAAAGCAATGTTAAAGACTCACTTTTTCAAAGTTGTAAAATTTAAACACAACTTTAATGGATTTAAATAAATGTTAGGATAATATTGATCCAAATATGTGATGTTCACACCCTATAATTGAGTTTAATTTGGTGTATTAATGATCTGCTTGAGTCTTCCCATGGTTCTAAAGCAAGTGGGAAAGAATATTTCATATCAATTGAATTCTCTGTAATTTTTAAATAAGGTAAAATAATTATTACCCACCTCAATTCCAATGTATACTAGTGAAAACTTGATACAAAAAACCGTGCTACAGTGTGACTCTTGGTTCGAGATGTATCACCTATTCATGGGATAAAACAGTATCTTAAACTTTACCACCATTCATATCAGTTGGTTTCATCAATAGCTGATGTTTAAAACTAAAGCAAAGAACAGTTTCAGCAATTATAGAAATATATTTTACAATTTTGTACAAACCGCATTATTCTTTAGATAAGAATAATACATTATTTAAAGAGAATATCAACTCGAAATTGCTAAATGGTTAAATCCAATCTATTCTTTATTAAAACTAAGCTTTAAGAGTGTTTTTATAACTAAATGTAAAAGGGGGGTGTATTAACAATTACAAGAGGTTCTCTTTTATCGCGTATTTTTATTACCTGATTTGGATATAACGCAATCAGTGGAATAAGGGTAACTTTTCTATAATGTGGTAGCTACTACTCGATTTCCCGCGCATAGTACCTTCTTTCTCCACCAATAGCGCTGTAATTGCACCTCCTTCAATCTGTTTAAAGCTCGATACCATATTACACTTATTGTCTTTATCTGGACAGTTTATTCTGCTTTATGTAATCTAGATAGATATTTCTGTTGTTTTTTTAAACTATTGTTTACTACCCTATAAACTATGTTTCCTGTTTAAAAATGTTTTCTATAATGCGACTGTTCAATAACGCAATGTTTTTCCGGAACACAACTACCACGATATAGGAGAACTACCAATATGTTTTAATATTTGATTATTTCCTCACCTAACTCATGCCACGCAGTTAGAAATCGGTTTTATATTAAATAATAATAATAATAATTATAATAATATTTAGGACCGCGTCTTACTACCCGTTCGGGTTATACGCTTAAGTACTAATTACGCTAATGGATTAGGAATTGGGAGGGTTGAATTTAGAAGAAGTGAAGCCGCATTTGCGTGGAAGGAGAGTGGAAAACCATTTAGGAAAAACCACCCCCAGTTCACCCGACCGAGATTCGAACCTCAATCTCCCCGTCCTCGGCGGTCGAGCTCAACACGACTAGCGCGTTAGCCAACTACGNCGAACCTCAATCTCCCCGTCCTCGGCGGTCGAGCTCAACACGACTAGCGCGTTAGCCAACTACGCCACCGAGGCGGGTTTCATATGAAACCCATAGAGAAGTGTTAATTTATGTTTGAATCCTGTTTGATATTATTTCAAGCTACCAGCACACAGAATCGTGAGTACAGAGAGGTTTACTTTTTCTTTTTGAGAACGCTCGTATTTTGGTCCAGTATAATGTCACTTTCATGTGCTCAGAGCCTTCTTTACACAAACACACACACACACATAATCTACTCTGTGAGCTAGCTAACATGTATTTGTTTGTCCATTCGTTCGTATACTTCTATATTTTGTGTATGTGGATTGTTTGAGTTTTTTTCGCTTCACAAAACAACAGTAGGAGGCAGCCTGCAAACGTATATCTCAATGGTAGGCTTTGGTGTAGTATATCCTCTTGTACGCCTATAGCCATTGCGTGGTCTGTTTCAACCAACACCAATCACCATTAGAAAGGAAGACTGCCTCAGGCATTGTCTGTTTAGGTTGCATTACACCACACGGCGACGCGTCGAGTCCGTTTGGAACAGATTCAACCTAAGATGTCACCTGGAAGAAATGTTATTTTGTGCTAATCACCTTAGGGTTGGTTAATCTACCTTATAATTTCAACCTAATTTTAAGGCACCTATTGGTTTAGAATATTTGAAGTAACGAGACTTTGCATTGTGTGAAAATGTAAAATCACTAACTGAAGAAAATAAAACACCCTTAGTTTAAGAGGTCATGAATGAAACAGACTCAGAGTCATTAATGCAAACCATTACACCAGCTTGACCTGTTTCTAAAAGTGACTCGATCTATACTCATCTTTATACACAAAAATTGTTATAGTAAATTAATTAAAAATGTTTGGTCAATAGCTGCTTGAAACTGACGTCACCTGTAGAAAACTATAAGACCACAAAAGTAAAGTCTCATAGCAAATAAAACATAAAGGAAGTGTAGCCACATTAGCGTGGTGAGAGAGAGATAGAGAGAGTGGGAAACCATTTAGGAAAACCACACTCAGTACACACGACCAGTATCGAACCACAATGCCCCCGTCATTGGCAGTCTCATCTATTGCAAGAGTAGCGCCTTAAGGGAGTTCATCATTGCAGGCCCAACTCAGCTTTCGGTTCGCTCGAGGTACGGGAGTTAAAGGGAAAAGAAAATACCAAGATATGCCAGAAATATGTGTAGTGCATTCGTATTCGAATGATTACTAGAAATTTTCCACGGTGACGATGGGGTACAAAGCCACAAATTTCTTGTTAATAAATACAGTACGTCCCTATTATAACAGAATGAATATTTGTTCACGGTGCTTATCTGTGAAGCCATTCTAAAATGGTCAAAAACGGCCTTTTCAATGCAGTTTTTATCCAAATATCATTTAATTTTTTCAACAATGTTCAGTATTAGAGACTTTTAGGCTATTAACTATTTATATCAATTAATGTTTAATCATAAATGATCCACGTGCAATAGTGTTCGTGTAAATTTACGATTTCAAGCCGACTATATCACAGAGTTGATTGGCATGAGATGCACGCTTTTAATACCATGTAGCCACCGCAACAGGTCTCAATATTTTTAAAACAGTCTATATCCAGGACATATGGTCTATTGTTTGCCATAGCTGTGGATAAGTTAGTCTCACAATAGACTGGAATGCCAGTGACTGGGAGGTTGAGGTTCTATTCCTGGCCAGGTGCACTGGGGATGCTTATTTGCATGTATTTTTCCTCTCCTCTCTAACACGGCTTCACATACTCTAAACAAGAGGTTGTCCATCTTTTAGGAGCTTTTATCAAAGGCCCCACAATCAACCACAATTTCTCCTCTCCATTCTTTGTATGTTTACCTATGTATATTTTATTTATTCTTTAAAATCAAACCTCCTTAAATATTTATATACCCTCCCTTCTAGGAAAAATATAGCATAAATATAAAGTATATTTCCAATCTTCTTATAACTACCGATTATGACCGATCAAGGTTATTTAGTTCACACTCAAATATTATTTTAATGTATAGTACTTGATATATTTGCGATCTTAGAAGATACAAATATCGAATCTAAATGACTATAGAGTTTTTTTGCGTGATCGATTGAAAATTGCCTCGATCACGATCGATGAATTGCTGACCCCTGCTCCAAACAACGATCCTCATCCTTAACACTTAAGGTGGGGACGTGGGAGACTCAAGAAAAGGTAAGTGATTCTGCAGTTGTTATATCAACAATTGGTTTTAAACTAAATAAATCAAATATTGTGACAATACTAACATGTAGTTTAATTTTATTTACATGGCGATATCAAATTTCTTTAAGTATCTCTCAATTGTGTCCTGGAGTTTAAATTACAACTTTGTATCTTGATTTAAAATGTATGATATCTAATGCTTATATCCTAATGGCAAATATTGAACAAATATGGATATTCCCCATATGAAGAAAATTAAACTTATGTTTGTACTGAAGCAATATTTGATATATTTTGGCAAAAAAATAAAAAAATAATTAGATATAAGAATTGAAAAAAACCCGCATGCCTTGAATAGCTTTCCTTAATCTCCCACCTAAATGTTAGGCGTTAATTGAAACAGCATAGCCACTTGAGGCCGGTTTCATAAAGCTACGAATATACAATTTACAAGAGAATTCACTTTCAACTTGTAATAATCAAATAGATTAGATTTAGTAAAGAAACACGTAAACACTTGTTAATACAAATAAACGTTTATAATTATTTTTTTTACAAAGTAATATTATAGTTTTGTTACATAAAGCTACTCTTAGTTTATATCAGTTGTAAATCAGGGAGTATTTCCTACAAGTTTTGGCATATAGGTAAAATATTTTACAAGTGTAATTAATAGGGTATATTGTACATATATTGTTCAGTATACTACTTAAATCTATAAATAACCAGTATAAATATTTCAAGTAATATATATCTATATAGTATAATGAGTGTAGGCAGGTTAGTATTGAGGCTAGGAGACAAGGTGATTATTGGGGTTTGGAGACATAATAATTATTGAGATTAGGACATCAGGTAATTATTGAGGTTAGGGGATAAGGTGATTAATGAGGCTAGGAGACAAGGGGATTATTGAGGTTAGGAAACAAGGTGATTATTGAGGCTAGGATACAATGTGATTATTGATGTTAGGAGAAAAGGTGATTACTGAAGAAAGTTGTACCATTGATTTTAATCACTCAATAAAAATCTGTCGACCCCGGCTGGGTTTTAACCCACGAGCGTCAGTCCTTAAACGAGCACTCTACCCCAAGACTACTGAGGTCAACCCACTAGTGTAAATATGACAATAACTTAGATGAGTAATAGGCTATGGAGCATGATAAATGAGCCCACCCTTCTTAGAGCGTGATCTCTCTTTATGATTAACCCTTCTTTAGCCATGTTAATGGCTCAAATATTTTCTAGCCTACATGTAGTGTGTAAACAGTTGATTCAGAACTCTCTAGAATTCTAGTCACATAAATCAATCTCTCTTAGCTTGTATCTAGAGCTTGAAAAACTAACCATTAATTAATAATAATGAGGACCCTAGTAAGAGGAACGTATCTTTGTTAGTCCCTGAGTTATTAAATAACATTTAAATTAGCACTTAAGTAGGGAAATAAAAGGATAACGCCTCTATAGGATCGTGTTGAGAAAACAGATGGGACAGATTGCTTACATTCTACTAAGTTACCATCGTTATACCTCATAAAAAAATTAAAAGAAAGGTTATACTAACAAATTATTATCACATTACCTTACACTTAGCGCTATGCAAATTTAAAATGGGTCTCAAAAATATGATTATTTAATAAACTATGCAAATTATTATCGACAAACTTTCTCCTGTATCTGTATCTCTACTTATCTCTCTCTCTTTATATATTTTTAGATAAAATAATATTAACTTCTATGTGATGCATAAGATCATATTAAATCTTAATAGAGATTAGTAATACAGTATTTTAAAATATCAAATTAATTTTTTTTATCAGTAATACATTTTATTATTATTAATATTAATATTATTGTTGACAATATGATATATAAGTTATAGTAATATGTCTACCTCTCTACATTTAAATGTAACAATCTTACCTTGTCAGATTACACTATGATCCTATCTTATAAGCTACACCATAGTGGAATAAAGGAAGGTAATCTTGTAAAATTTAAGAGGAAACGTAGTATACAATTCATATTAAGGAAGTTGGGAGTTTTAAGAATAAAAAAACACCACATGGACTAAATCTTTTTATTCACAGGGGTATGGAAATTTATAAGCTATAAATACATATTTCAATGTCTATAATCTAATTTTTCTTAGCGTATGCCACCTTGGTTTGTAGAAGAGACTGGTCTTCTACTGGCAATGGTGGATTTATAACCGTCTTCTGAAGTTGGGACTACATATAGAAGCAGTTACTTCACCCAGATGATGATGATGACGATGATGATTATTATTATTATGTGGCTCCAGTTGAAGTCTTAAATTTAACTTAAGTCTAATCATCCAGACCATGGCAACTATTCTCCTTCGGGAAGTATGGCCATGGGAACACTGAGAATCAAACTCAAGACTTTTATATTAGTAGCCAGGAATGATGACCACAAGGCCAAGATGCCAACCCCTATCTATAAGTAATAAGTAAGTGAAATGTAATCAAGATTGTTAAAGCAATCTATATTAATAAAATCAAGTGTTTGTCTGTATGTTTGTTTGTGCGAGATGCCCAGCCAAATCTACGCACACAGAGATATGAAATTTTTAACACAGGGGATGGAAGGGGCTCCGCATGCACCTTGAAGCCGGTTTTTTCAATTTCTTACTAGATTTTTAATTAGGCTATTTTTTAACAAATTTTTGAAGAAAATATTGCTAATCTAGTTTAGATTTACGTTTCAGAGATAACTTTGATAAAAATGTGCCACATCCTCCTCGGGAAAAAATAAATGGTACGGCACACCGCACAGACTTTCTCTCTCTTTCTATAAACTCGTAAGATTTCTGAACGGAATAAT
>CABFWB010004105.1:0-12180 GCA_902151455.1 Timema bartmani
TCAAAATCTCGAGTTCGATTTTTTTGACGATCACCATACTTTCTCTACCTGTAAGATAGAGAGAAAGTAAAAATGTGCTAGCAGGGATTTCTGGTAGCTTACTCTTGAAATACAAGTTTTTATAATCGGCCAAACCCTATAGACCTGCTTCGGTGGCAGCATGGTCTAAGTAAGATGCTACTCTCATAGTTGATTAGACTTCCGATGATGGAGAGATCAAGGTTCAAATCTCAGTCGGGTCTATTGAAGGTGGATTTCCCAAAATGGCTTTCCACACACACACACTCTCTCTCCCTCTCCCCTTAAGCAAATGTGGGTACACTTCCTCTAAATATAACCTTCCTAATCCCTAAATCTATTAGCTTAATTAGTTCTTAAGCGTATAACCCGAACAGGTAGTAGGATCTGGTGCTAAAAAAACCTTTGAAGACAGCTAATATTGATGAATATTTTATAGCTATATTTCAGGATTTCATAGAAGTTTAAATAGTGAATACATCCCTTCTAAGTATATGAGGGTTATCATGTTTTTGACCAGACCCCCCTCAATTGTACCCTTAGATAATGTAACAACACTTGTGCCTTTGAAGGCTGCATGTAGCTATCACGATTTATCTATTGAAATAGGTTTGAGTAGAGATTGGTCGAATCCACTCTTTCTTGAATCTAAATCCTAGAAAACAAGGTAAATGAAAGTGGCCAACTCTTTCTCACATTGTTCCCCAACCCCCACTCAATTCTGATTTTTTTTTTCATAATTAGTTTAAAGTTGCTATAGAAAATACACACATTAACATAATATTAGACATTTTTGCTGTAATATAAATCCACATTCATTTAAGTGGTAAATTAACTATCTGGTCTTTGGTTTCCAGGCTTGTTCTAAAATTGTACTGGGATAGATCACTAATAAGTAAACATTGTAGTAGCTATTTAAAAAAATTAATCATAGCTCAAATTTTTAGTAGTTTTTAAATTTCAAATAATTTTTTTTTAATCCTTGGATATCAATTAAGAACCCACCCCGAGAGCTTTCTTAGTTTCACTACAAATTTCTGCACTAAATTAAGTATAGAAATAAAGGCATGCATACACAAAATGCATTTAAACTTTTTTTTTACCTGCATCATTGGGCGCGCAGACAAAAGCAAAATCGAAACTGGCACTGGTAAGATGTTGGGATTAATATTCTGGCTAAATGTGATGAGGTGTTTTTATCTATTTCTTAAATGGTTTTCCACTTTGCCTCTTTACAAATGTGTGTTTCCTCCTGACTACCTTCCCCCTCCCTAACTTAAAAAAAATTATGTTCTTGACAACCTTTGTTTATAAGTTTAAACATAATTTTCCTAAATACCTTGATATAAAGATTTGTTATTGATTGCCTTGTTTTTAAATGATGTCCTCCATATTATTGCATTATCTACTAAATATTAACTTGAATGTAAGCTTTGTGTGATCACCTCCAGTTGCAAGAGAAAAACATCAAGATCAAGCAGAAAGCTGTGGAGAAGGAATATGTGAAGCAAAGGTGTAACGACAAGATTGCCGCAGAGAAGGAGAAACTGTCCAAGGAAATGGAAACAAGAGTGAAAGAGCACCAGGAACAGCTCCAGGTAAACATTGTTATTAGGGGTGTACAAGACTGACAAGTCTACCACATTGAATAAATTAAATAACCTCAAAGCCAAATCAAAGTTCAAGTGTTTTTTGTAAATTTCTTTATGCTTGAAAAAAAATACTATATTGTGAGTAATTTTAAAATTTATACAATTATTTATAATATTTGTTTTATTCTGATAAAGCAAGATATAACAACTTACAATTCATTTACTTTAAATTTTTAATATGAATATTAGGGGTCTGCAAGCTTGGTTTTTTATTATTTGAGTTGAACTCAAGCTGAATATTTCAAAAATCTCCTGAGTTTGAGTATATTCTTAATTTTAAAAATGTATTTGTGTATAAAAGGCTGTGTAGCCAATTTTGTAAAAAAAAAAGATTAAATTTTGTTTTATTTTGTGTGTATTCAAAAATGATATGATAAAATTCATATGATTTGATAGTTATTTCATCGTGTTGGTGATGGTGCCTCATATACACTTCTCCAACGTCTTTGCACTTCATTGACATTCTTCGTTTTCAATTAAAACATAAGAATCCACTTACGTTGGTCAAGCAATAAATGCGGCTCCACTCTTTTCATTTATATTATTGTGTTGCCATCTCAAGGAATGTAGCTCTACTAAACTACGTAAGAGACAAGTAAAGAACTGCCATCTAACATTACCACTATCATTTTTATTTTATTCCCACTTTTATGTTTGATATAAACATTTAAAGTGTTATGATGATGAAGGTGGCTGGAAACAAAAACCCAGCAGAGAAAGTAACAATCATTGGAAAGGAACTCAAAAAGGTGGAAGATTTCTCCTATATAGGAAGTAAGATTACTGCAAACGGTAAGATCCAGGAGGAAAGAGGACAAAGGATGTGGAAGAGTGGACAATTCTACCATGTAGTTAAGGATATAATCTGGCGATGGAATATAGGAAACTTGGAAAGATCAACAGGACTGGAAGAGGAAGTGCGAGACGACCCGCAGAGCTTGAGATGTTGACTGATGATGATTTAAAGTGTGTATACATTTTATTGGGATGTCCTGTATAAGTGCTTGAACTTGGAGAAAATATTATTTGATTTATTGTATTGAGCCAAATATCGTATGGCATATAATATATAATAAGCATAAAATACGACTCGAATATTTTTAAGGTGTTCTACATGAAAAATAAAATTTTTCGAATATATCACAAGGTAAAAGCTTGCAATTTGACAGTTTTATCAGCCCCTCTGAATGCTTGTCTTGATGCACATGCACTCTTAAAATTTTAATTTTTCTTTCCAAAGTCAAATACTAGCCTCAGAAACACCGAACTTGTTAGCAGCCTGCACATTATGTTTGTTGAGCCTTGCGTATGTATAGCTGTTAATTTAAAATTCATATCGTAACTTCTTCTCATTCCTTTATTTACTTGAGTCATCGAGGAAGGGTTCTTTTCAACATTATCACTCACTTGCGGATCTACTGTAGGGATTTTTTTAATACAAGAAGCACAGCACAGATTCTTCCAACAACTAACATTGACTTGCTCAATTACCAGCATAGTTACACTGGAGGGTGGAATTCCTCCCTATTTTACTGCTTGGACCATGACTTTGTCATTAGATGCACACGTGTGTGCTGATTACTACCGGACGGCTAGTGCAGTTACAGAATGCTACAAAATAGACCTCTGTGGAAATTTGAGTTTTTTTTTTAATGAAAAAGGTTAGGCTTCTGTACCGGCTAGGTTGGCACCAGGCTAATATGTTAGTTCGAGATGTAGTGACGTCACCGCCATGCAGCGTGGCTTGGAGGGTCAGCGGTTCGAGCTCTGTCATTCGCAGCAAGAGGTCACTTGGACTAAGAGCTCATTCACAATGGGAGGCCGGTCGAACTCAGAGCGGAGTTGAACTAAGAGGTCACTAGAAGTAGGAGTTGACTCGTAGCAAGACTGGGGAGCCGACGTGTTGAGTCCAAAGAGTGGATCTTATACCTCGCTCAATTAGCCTCTTGGACGAGACCTGTTGGTGGCCATGTGGAGTGGATAACAAAGGATTGATTAGTACAACACGACAATAATAAACTTCAGGAAAGCACGATAGCATTTAGTGTGTCTTTCTTGTATGATTCCTGCATTTGACTAAGTGTAAATACGTCGCCGAGCAGTGGTGATTCGCGAAGGCCAAATGAGCTATACCTTGACCTGGTGGTCCAAGGAGTTGGGCGCACTGCATATATAATAAGATAACAGTTTTCAGAAGGACATTTCTTAGGGGAAAAAACATTGGACTATATTCGAACCAATACTTGTGAGCTATGAGAAGCCTTCTGAAACCAAGCTATAAACTTGTTTGTAAAAACACTTGTAAATTTTAATATTCTACCTGTACTATTGAATTTTATTATAAATTGTAGACTTGTGGCTTTTTGAAATAGGCACCTGATTGACATTAGTGTAGCCATTATTAAAATTAAAAGCACTATTACACATACAAACACTTATATATCTTGATGTTACCTGGCATCTTAATAAGGATGTTTGCTTCATTGATGCCAAAATATGTAACATCTCTAGAAGATTAAAATATTTTAAGATGTGCCATTATTAATTTGTTTTTCACAAATTTCCATGTATATTGTTTTAGAGTCAGTTGAGGAAAGATAATGAGAAGTTGCGAGTGGTGAAGCGTATCCTGTCTGATGAAAACGGCGCGTACATCCTGCCCCATGCTACATCTAGCTGCCCTTCCGGCGCTAGATCAGAGCTTAGCCAGGTACAGCCTGCTGCCGGTGTTGAGCACAACGTTGTGCCCTCTCAGTTCCTCACACCTCACGTGCGCAAGGTTCGTCTTAACTTGTCAATCTGCCAATCTCTTTCCTTCCTGATATGACTTTATACGAATATAATACTTTATATATTTTGTCTTAAATATTTGTTAGTGTTCCAGTTAATTGTAAACTATTTTATCACACTTTTTCATAACTATTTCATCATCTTTGATATATTGTTGTTTTATTATATTTTCATAGGAAAGCTAGTCTATCTTTTTCTTCTGCTGAAATATTAGTATTTTCCATTTCTCATATTTGTAGAGAGCTTGTTGTTTGAAAAAGGTTTTAAGTAATTTTTCAATTTATTATTTTTCTTCTCTTCACATATTTTGTTTTAAAAGTTAATTTGGTGTTGGTTATGCTGAGTAACTTCTTTAACACTTATTGCTTTGTGTTTTTTTTTCATTTTCTTGTTTGTTTGTTTTGTTTTCATTGTGTAATGCTTTGTTTTCTAATGTTTTCTGAAATTTCTTTGCCTTTATAATTGTTTGCTTGTGCTGCTAGCCGATTAGTTTCTTAACTTTTTATTTCTTATTTTGTTAAAACTTGCAGCTTCGGTTGTTTCTGAATAATTGTATTTCACTTTTTCATGAACTAGCTTGTTTATTTTCATAAAACGTCAATAGTTTTGTGGGAACATAATCTTCCAGCAAATTGATCAAATTGTGAGATTTAGTGCTAACATAAATAACACACTTCAAGCATGATCTTTCCTCATCGCACGGCTTTATTTTTCACTATTGTCTTTGTAGAAGCTATGTTGCTTTACCTGATAGTTGACAAGTGGTGGAGGGGCTTTTTTTGACCTTCATAATGAGGAATAGTTCAATAATAATCCCAAATCTTGATGTTGTGTGGCCCCCTTGCCCTCCTCACAGCACGGCATCATGACGCGTCACCGCCGGTCACGATCCGCTGGTAACAGTAAGGACATGTGGCTTGACCACCGGCCCGGCATCCCCGCCTCCCTCCCCACGGTGATGCAGCCACAGATGAAGAAGCGCAAATCCATCACAAAACTCACTGATGCCAAAGACGTGACAGGATCCAAGGCCTCAAAGTATTGTCTCATGACCCAAGAACAAGATTCGGCAGGCGAACTCGAGACTAGGCTTTATAAGGTAAACATAAGTATCTGAGTATATGTGTTCAGAGCAGGCTTAACAATCCATAACTCGTTCATGTGTAATATTATATTCAAATTCACATGTAACTCATCTCAACATTACCCTCAAGGTATTTATTAAAAATTGTTTTACTAAAGTAACAAAAAGTTAGTTTCTATATGTTATAATATTTGGGATGTTTGAGACTAAAAAATTAGCAATTGAAACAAGAAAAAAAAATTTCAATCACTTCTCAAAAGTTTAAAATAACCTATTTTTCAAACATTCAAGAAATTTGAAAAAATTAAAAAGCGAATAACTGCTTTAAGAAATTACTTAACTAAGCTGAGTGAAAATTGATTATTTTGAACAATATTTGATAATAGGCCGCACTTTTTTCCTGTAAACAATTTATATAAAACCTTAGTGCGGCTTATAATTACACCCTTGGATAATATACAATAAATGTCGTACTTTAGAGGACTGCATAAAGAAAATTGATTTATATCGAAATAGTTTTAAAGGCACATAAGATACATGCAATGAAGCTACAACATGCCTAGCAAGCAGGTAGGGGAAAATATATGACTTGAATAAAAAACTGACCCAAGCCACAGGTTGGAAACAGTAATGGATGGATGTAAATAAGATACATGCCATGTAAAAGAAAACTGCACTCTAACTGTAAGGAAGCTCTATATAGGAAGAAACGCTTATTTTTCGCAATGCACAAAATTCCCAAATATTTATGAAATATTAACAATTTTATATAAAAACTAAATCATGAAATTTTAACAAAATTGAAAAATTATCACCAAAAATTGCACATAATAACAATAAATTTCATTAAATTCTTGTTCAACTGAAATGCTCATGGAAATGTATACCAGAATTTTTTCCGTATGTAACTGGTTTTGTAGGAAGAAAATGATAATTATTATAATAATAATTATTATGATAATCATAATAATTATTATAATAATAATTATTATGATAATCATAATAAATAAAAAATCGCCACGCTATCTCTAACTTTAAGTCGGAGTTAATACCTTTCACTCGAACATTTTAAATTTTAGCCTGGTGAATGGTCAGAAACCTTGTATTCACTCATCTACCCTCCGTGCCATCCACTAACTATTTCTCGGAAGGGCGTCGTCCTCTCAAAATAGGCAACAGCAACCCTATCACAGAATATCTCAAGCGCTGTTGCCACTTTGCAGACCATTTAGACATGAAAAAAGAGAATGTTGAACTTTGTATATATTTTAATTTTCGGCGTTTGGAAAAAAAAATCGCCGTTTCTTGTTATTCCAATGAGTTAGGGATCAGGAAGAAAGCTTTTTAGAGGTAGTTTACCCGCATTCGCATGGAAGGAAATTGGGAAACAATTAAGGAAAAACCCATTATCATTGGACCTGATTAGAATTTGAACCCCGATCTCCCTGTCATCAGTAAGCCAGACTAACCCAAGAGTGACGCCTAGACCAATCGGCCAATGAAGGGTTTTTTTCGACGTTTGAAATGACACATTACACTTAACCAAATTGTATATCTTTGTTACATAAAATAACCAAATTAATTAGTTGATTTTTTTTTAGCGCCGCGTCTTACTACCCAGTCAGGCTATATGCCTATGTAATAGTTACAGTAAAGGGTTAGGGATTAGGAAGGCTTAATTGAGAGGAAATGCACCCGCATTTGTGTGGAGGGAAAGTGGGAAAACCATTTTGTAAAAATCCAACTTGAGATTAGTGCGTTAGGCCACTGAAGTGGGTAGTTAAATGTTGAATAATGGATACTAGCCAAATGGGCAATAAGATGTAATTAAATAAAAGTAGACTATAATACATACAACAAATAAATGAAACCATTTTGTACAAATACACAATATAGTTTTCAACTTTTCTTTTGACATCACATGGGTTGAGTAAGTCAAAAGGAAGTTCCTTTAACGAAACATATTTAGGTAATCGAATGGTCTAGGTTTCACTCTCACTTCAGATGACAAGAAGATCAGAATACAAATACTGGTTGGATGTATTGAGGTTTTATTTTTCCTAAATGGTTTAACTCCCCCCTACAAAAATGCAGAAACACTCTAAATTCAACCTTCCTGGTTCCTAACACATTAGCTTAATTTTTTTATATGATTATAAACCAAACGTGTAGTAAAATGTGGTTTCATAAAACATATGAAAAAGTACAATTCACAGGAATTAAACACATGAGTCTTGGCTTTGCGTGCCATTGCTCTGGTCATCCTGGCTAGTCTCGTATTTAGGGTCATCTTTTATTAGTTGATGTGTTGAGTCTAGTGAAGTTATGGTAACTGATAAAAGTAATATTAGTTATTCATTGTTATACCAAAGTGAGATCAATAATCTATGGTGATATTTTAGTGAAATACACTAATAAATATAAATATGTAATTTTGTTTCAAACTACTTTTTTTTAATAGGGTTAAGAACTGACGTAAAGAATGGTTATTTATGTGTCTCACTCATAACTTCCCAACTTATTTGTAGATATCGACCAAAATTGAATCACACATGCATCCGCTGGTTTTGTTTTTGATCTCGGTTAGGACTGCCTTTTTAAAGGCAAGAATATTCAAGGTAAAATAATGAATTACTTTGTGTAAGCTTAAAGCAATGAAAGTATCACAATTCTACTAGCTGCACTGAATAAATGTAATTAATAAGCCTTATTCTGACAAGCAAATATTAAAACCTAATTTGTAGACACTAGTCTAAAGTATTTTGGAACATAATAAATAAATGAACAATACAATAGAGCATTGCCACTCAAAGCCAAAGGGTCCTAGGTTTGATTCTAATGTTTTTGTCATTTTTCACTTATTTTAATATGATCAATTATATTACTAATCCCTTCCCTGGTAAAATTATCCATATATTACTTGATATTTAAATTTCTTTCTAACACTTTACCGCATCTACCCTAAGAGAGTGTGCAAAAAAAAAATGCCGGTATCTAATATAAGGGATTTTATAATTTAAGCTATTTGTTCTTTCCTTCTCTAATCTCAATGTTTGTTGACAGGCTGACGTTGTGCCCACAAGCGGGGGAGGCGCGCAAGTAATATTTAACGACTTGGAAACCCTGAAGCAGCGCTCTCCACTCTCCCCAGGCGCTAATAAGAGGAGTGCCGAGGAGGGGACGGTAGAGCATTCAGAAAGACATGCACGATGTCATATCTCCCTCGAGGGCCACAGCAAGAGACCGCGAGTGTGAATGTCACTTAATCTGCAAAAAAACTCCTCAGAGGCGCTTGTGCCCATGAAAAGATATTTTTCTACTTAAAAAAATACTGCTGTTCAGGGATGGTAATTTTATGTTTGATATGACCTTAGATTGTTTGTCAATTATTTTTTGTCTTGAAATTAGTTTTATTGCTTAGCCTTTTATATTTTTACATTTTAATGATTCTCATTACTTGTGTTTTCGAATAAATCATCACTTAGAGATAAGGTGTACTTTTTAAAATATTTTTAAGATAATAACTAGCTTAACCTATTTTATAAAAATATATGTTGTGTTTAACTAGATCTGTGTGCATAGAGCAGAGTACTTTTTTTATTAACTTTTTAAAACTCACATTTAAAAGAATAAAGTCAATAAAGGAAAAATGGCGCCAAACGGCTGTCTTAAATTAAAACCATGCTTTCGTAGTTCAATCATTGTTTTGCTCTCTTCTGCTGAAGGAGGTACCCAAAAAATGTCATGTGTTTTGATAGTGAACTTAAAAGACCTACAAATTTCTGGTGTGTCAGCCTTACAATTTAAAATAATAGAGTAGCAGGGGATAGTATTTAAGTACTGTTTTATTCCTTCTTTGATTACATCCTAACTTTTCTCTTCAAATCCCCGTCAGATGAGGCCTTATCAGGCATCATTCTGATATAAAGAGGTTTTAGGCACTATCAACTTGAGTATGTTAGAAGCCTGGTAAATTGTCTAAGTTTTACTGTGCTTTAATTCACGATTTTGGCTGTGGGCTATTATTTTACACTTTATTGATGCATTCATGACAATTATAGTGGTCCAGTCCGATCTGTAGAGGTGTGAAAAGAACACTTTTCCACATGTCAAGAGTAGTAAAGGAAAAATTTGGGCAATTCAAATAAAATTAATTTTAGATTCAAAGTTATCACTATTAAGAAACATACTAATATCATTCATTTGCTGTGTGGTTCTTAGATTGTCATATAGAATTATGGACCAAATAGTAGACTGCATTCTGATCTTGAATTGATGCCATTGCTATAACTGTTATAAAAAAAACTCATCTTATATTTGAAATTGAAATTAATCCACATTTGGAAAAGATTTATTTTTCCACTAGATAGTTGCTCAAGTTTTCATTTGGTTTCAAAATATTTTTTAGAAGTGTGAAGCAAAGGAACGATATGTGAGAGTCAAAGCTAACAGAAATATTTAACACATTTTGCATACCTGTTAGCCATTTACAGTATGTGCGGGTTCTGAAATTGGGCTAATTTTTGTATGATTACTAACAGTTTCATTTGGACTTCATAGGAAATTAAACACTTGTATGAGTTTTTATTAATGGGTTTGAGGATTTGAATTATTTAAGCATGTAAGTAAAATAGATTATCACAAATTATTTTGTTTATTATTAAAATGAAACGGATAATAGAAATACTGATTCTGTACATAGTTTATTTTCATGTATAGTTGATGGTACATTCCTTTGCAAAAGTTCAATTTCCTTTTATGTTTGGTTCAGAATTTGACTCATACTGATAAAATAAATAAATCAAATTTGTTTATCTTAATTGCTCTAGATTTTCCAAAAGAAATCCATAGAATTTTATATTGCAATTGATGGTACCATCCTAACTTAGAATTTTAAAATAAATACATCTTGGAACTTGTCAATAACTTATTGTAAGAACAGATATTATTTTGAATAAAAAAATATTACATTATTTATAGCAAATGTCTTGGGATTTGTATCAGTATTTTTCGCAAGTAGGATTGGTCAAACTGTTATTGGACTCTTATCTGGAAGGTTGGGCTTCCATTCCAGCTGGGTTTTGTTGCAAACCCCTCTTCCTTTTCACCTGTCTTCCAGGAAAGTACTGTTTACATTTAGTTAAAATTTAAGTTAGTGGTTTTACCTTTGTTGTAATGTATGCAGCTGAAACACGGACAAGTGGGATGTCAGGAAAGTAGAGACAATGCATATTAAGTTTGAAGAGCATGCTGGGTATCACCAGGAGAAATAGGTTAACAGGGTGTCTACCATCCGGGAAAATCATGGAAAACGGGAATTTGAAGTGATCGGGGAAAAACGGGAATAAGTCGGGAATTTGGTAAATTATAATAAAAACCCGGGAAAATGTTTTAATCAAAAAATGAAATATAATAATCATTAAATCAGTAAATTATAATGTTATTCAAACCGTAATTTTTTTGTTTGTAGCTGTGAAAAATATTTTAAATTCCTAGTAAACAATGTTAATACAGATTTTAAAAAACATGTTTATTTAAATTTTTAAACTTATTATTATTCATAACAAAATATTAATATAAAAGGGGGGGGTGGCGAGTTAGAAGGATGTGACATACTTTTTAGTCGGGGATTTTAGGAAATTATCAGGGAAAAGGTCAGGGATTTCATTTGTCAAATTGAGTAGACAACATGGTTAAGGAACAAGGATGTATGAGAGAGAGAGAGTAGTAGTAGTAGTACAGGGCATGAATGAGATGAAGTATGGACATGTCAAGAGATTGGGAAGAGAGCAATTGTTGAAAAGGATATGGAGCTGAATGGTGGGAGAAGAAAACCACAATGGAAGAAGATATCAATATTATAAATATTTAATTGTTTACAACTCCTTATATGAATGTTTAGTTATACTAAATTTCAGCCCCATAACTACTTTACCTTAATAATGGCACACAAAAGGCAGAAAATAGCAAGTTTGACCCCATATAACTGGTGGATTAATGATTTTAAATTATTGGATCACTATTTATACACTATGACCAAAACTTTGGAAAGTGGGGAAACTGGGGAAAGATAAATTAAATACATGGTAAAGCTATTAATAAAAAATAAGTTTTACTTGAAAGGCAAAGTAATTCCAAATGTCTTTGATATTATACAATAAATTGATCTTTAGTCAATGTTGGTCATTCTACACTTTTCACAATCTTCTGAATAATCAATATCTTCGACTTGTGCATAGTGGCCAGGAAAACTGTCTATTCAATCTTATTTAAACACTTTGTAAATGAGTTTATCCTAAATTTATTTTTTAGTTTACCAAATTAGTAAGGATGGACCCTCGAATCCTTAAGGATATTCTAGATTCAATAATGCAAGTAAATTTCAGATTCAAATCCTTTTAAAAAAATATAATTTTCTTTCAATTTATTAAGTGAAATTTGTTTTATAGCTCAAATACTGTTTATTGGTGATTCAGAATAGATTATAGTTGTAGGATAAACAACAACAACCAGGCTCTAGACCAGTAATTTAACACTAACTGAATGGATTAAAAAGAATGTTAAGATTAATTTATTTACTATTTGTATTTTCTATTGTATTTATATTTCTTCTTATGGCCATAATTTTTTTTTTTT
>CABFWB010004105.1:13414-26334 GCA_902151455.1 Timema bartmani
TTTTTTTTTTTTTTTTTTGTGTTTTCAGTAAATAATTACTTGAGTCTCGTCATGTTCATGAGGAAGGAATGTTGCATGATCTATGTACTCAGTTCCCCCTTAAAGGTAAATTCTGTGCTACTTCACAAGTACACTATGACCCAACCTTATAAGCTACACAATAGTTCAATAGAACTAAATAAGATTGATGCACTTTAGGTTTCAATTTAAAATGCTTGCATACAAAAATAAAGAAAAAATAAACATTTTTAAAAATTATTTTTTATCAATTTTAATGATCTTAAAATCATTTAGTCACTGGGCCTCCATAATCTTGAATATGAAATTGAACCTTCTTTTATTCAGTCTACTCTCTTGACTTGAAGAAGCTGTCAGTAACAGTGAAAGATTGTCCTTAATAATCTCTACTCAAGTATCACTAAGTTTAGTGTGCTGGCTATCCATCCTAATTCAAACCATGATTTAGCCTACAGCTCTATTTCAAATAATATTGAATAAGAACTTTACCAACAGCGTTAAAATTAAAATACCAAATAACTATTTTTGAACTAATACTTTTCTGTTAACATAAAACGACAGGCATACCCTGACTTAAAACACTTCCCGCTTACGAGGCCTTTCGGTTGCTACCATGTCCCAAACTTGGGGCACTTGTTTCGCAAATACAAAAACTTAAGCGACATGATGCTACCGCTTACATTAGTGTCCAGTGATTAGTATGTTTGACCTTTTTTCGAAATATAAGGCTTACAGACTTTATTTTAGCTACAAATGTGTTATTTATGACAGGCCTGTTTATGATGATTACAGTGCAGTTCTGGCATAGATAGGGAGAAAAAAATGCATTGCTTCAAGTTATGACCGTGGCCTTGAACCTAATCTGTTGCAAGTAGGGGTATGCCTGTACAATTTCATTTACATTAACCCTATTCAAGTTTATAAGTTAGTTAACATGTTTAGCATATTATGTATATCTATGAGAGTTGGCCATTATATGGAAAGGGGTGTGTGAAGTCCACTTTTTTAAATCAAAGTCGAATCGAATAATCCTGTATATTATTTCTGTTGTGAACATCCCTTTTTCTCAACTAATACAAAGACTACAGCAATGAATAAGGTATCAGCGGATAGGATTGTTTACCGACTTCTGACATAGCAAACTCAGTTTACTGTTAAAACATATTGTTGCCTTTGCTGTGACTATCAATAAGTCTCAGGGACAGACACTTCAAAGTGATGGATTGTAGTTGCCAAATGTTGTATTTACTCATGGACAGCTCTATGTAGCCTTTTCAAGAGTCACTAAATCTAACAATATTTTTGTATCAGTTACAAAAAGTGACAAACAAAAAATTCAAGAGGATTGCATTCTGACATAAAATATTGTATATAAAGAGGTATTGTGGGAAAATTACTACCCCTCTCTTCTCCTTTCAAAACATAGAGGGATGGCAAGGCCGTAGCCAACCGATAATTTCAGCGGAGGTTCGGTAGGCACATCCCCCAAATGCCAGAGACTAGAAAAAATTCTAAATATTAAACACCGCTAGAAGCTCTCTGAAATGCTTTTTTATGGTAACACAGCCCCCTAATTTGTACTTGTACCTTAATTTTGATATTGTTTGAACTGTAAATAAAGCCATATATATTTTGTTCATAAAATTTCAGGGGGGATTTGAACCCCCAAAACTCCCCCTGACTACGGCCTTGAGGGATGGTATGGTATGAAAGGGGAAATTAATATTGTCAAGGTACTGACTACTGACCCCGTGCCTACACATCTTTAAGCCCGATACACACGACACAACTTCTTGTACATAAAGTTTTACATGAAGTTGCAGCCTGAAGATGGTGTCGTGTGAACACCAAAACTTGTACAAGATCTGCTTTTAACAACTTATTGTATACAATTTCAGGAAATAGAACGCGCCCTATATCAGCTATTATTCTTGTACAACTTTTGAGTTGTAAACATGAAAACTTTGTCTACTAGACATTTACTTCTTTTAAAAAAAATTGATATTGAAAGAAAAACAACTAAATGCTTGAAAAAAACGCAAATATAATTGAAGGAGGTTAAACCCCAAATATAAAGGTTTTCAACAGTTTTAGAAAAGATTAAAAAATTGATTTTTTTTCCATAAAAAGGGCAAAAAGTTATGTTTGTTTCAAATATTGTATGCAATCACAAATGGTGTGTGAATAATCACTGGCTAAAATTTGTATGCAATCCATGGAGCCAAGAAGTTGTGTCGTGTGTACCGGGCTTTAGAGTTTTGTGGAGTTTATTGTAACAGGCGCTTTTGTTTTGATGTGTGTATCGGTGAAAGCTAACAAAAGAAAGTTTATAAGTATATGTCTATAATCGGTAACACCACAATAATGTAAATCACAGAACATACGGACGCCCAAAGCCACAACTATAAAAAAAAACCTTCAAATAGCTTATTGAAGCATAAAAATTTTTAAAAAAAATTATAGGACCTCCCCTTTTAAGCTTGGGGGCGCCCCATCCAAGCTTGCCTAAGAATGTTGGTCACGAGACGATACTGATACATGCCGTTATTATTGACACCTTAATTCAGTTGGTAGCTTGTCTACTGAACTAGATTTGGCTCCCGGTATGGCCGGAAAATTNTTGAAGCATAAAATTTTTTAAAAAAATTATAGGACCTCCCCTTTTAAGCTTGGGGGCGCCCCATCCAAGCTTGCCTAAGAATGTTGGTCACGAGACGATACTGATACATGCCGTTATTATTGACACCTTAATTCAGTTGGTAGCTTGTCTACTGAACTAGATTTGGCTCCCGGTATGGCCGGAAAATTTATCATTGGTGTACTGCGGGTTTACTCTTTCACAATGATGAATTAACGGCTGGGGACTGGATGTTGTGCCTGACCTAGTCTTAAGTTGGATTATTAAATCTACTTTCATGTGTTTTGCGGCTGTTACTTTTGTACGGATTACATTAATTTCAACAGCTATGAGATAAATTCAGGGACATTACACCCAAACAAGTATTTGAACCCTGGTCGCCTAGCTTTATTTGCTGGGTGCTCTATCGATTTAGCTATCTGCGATCACGTCCTTTTAAGGTTGACACATATTTTTTATAGCACCTCGTCTTACTACCTGTTTGTGTTTTAAGAAAATGTATTAGGGTGAGGAAGGTTATTTCATAGAAAGTGTACCTGAATCTGCAGGGAGTAAAAGAGAGAGAGTAGAAAACCATTTAGGAAAAATTACCCTCGGAACTCCCAACTGGGACTCGAAACCTAATCTCTCCATAATTGTCAGTCTAGTCTAGTGTGAGAGTGACACCTTAGACCATGAACTCATCAAGGTAGGTTCTGACATAGTTAAATGACACTGACAAGGATGAGATCCTAGATAGTTAAGTTGGTAGAGAAGTTTGCATGTAAACTGTACAACCAGGATTTAAATCCCTATCCGTTGTTGGTTTTCTATATTTACTCAATCACGCCACCAGAAAGCCATATGAAAATATGTGTTTCAACTGTGAGTTAATATCCCTTCTGTAAATGTTGGCTAGTGATATTCTAAATGGTTCCTCTTGATTCTGACTACAAGAGCTAGAACATTTGGATAAGATGGGTCAGAAGAACCCAGGGTTAGTGTGTTCGATTATACACCTCTTACAGTACTTCTTCACCGCCCTGTACCCTTCAAGAGAGATCTGACAGTCCTGTATGTTGAGCTGCTGCAGTCCTCGGCAGTAATACGCTACGCATTGCACCCCTCGGTTCGTCACTAGATCACAGCTGCGTAGGCTTAGCTTCTTGAGGTTAGGGCAGCTCTCTGCGAGCGCTCTCAGGCCTGCATCGCTCACGTCGCACTTGCCGATGTCAAGCGCCCGCAGTCTCGGGCAGGAGCGGGCCAGGACAGTGATGGCGTCATCACTCACAGCCTCACAACCGCGGGCGTTCAGGTAGCGCAGCTTGTAGCACCGTCTTGCTATCACCTGAAAGCGAGGGTTGTGTCAACAAGTTGGGCTTCTAGTAGGAAAACAAAAGTTAAGATTGAAGGGAAGTTACCTTGAGTCAAGTTATTTATTTTAGTAGTCTTACTCTACAACAGTTTACATACAATTTAGAACTGGTCCAAGAGGAATCTTTCAAATCCTTAGGAAATTTAAGATTTTACCAAATTAAAAAAAAAAAAATAGATATTTATTAATTTTTTCATATTTTCATATGTGGACAGGGATAAACAAACACAAAGTTATGGGGACAAACAAAATTATCAAATTCCCTTTTTTGGGTTTAGACATACATAACTAACACACAAAGATTCCTTATAATCCGAGGTCAAAAATTTCCACAATTGCAATACTGGGTCTATATGGGAAAGTAAAAAATGTTGAAATAAGGTACTTCTTCAAAAGAGACTCAATGTAAAAATACATAAAATAGGGTATTTTTTTATGGAAATCGCACCACAAGTAGATACTCTCCTCCCAAAATCCGTTTCTCGATATAGCCTTGCTGATCTCTTTCTCACTCCTGATGCATAATAATTATACTAATATTGCATATTGTTTTATAATCTAATAAAAGTATTCCAATAACTTCCATGCATCTTCAGATAATTTATAGAGAGAATTAAATTTCATTTTTCAGCAAATTGGCGAGTGTCAAGACATGTCGTTGAGCTTCATCGGGATGTAGCTGTTACACAAACTTATGTTTTTGGGCTAGAAAAAAAATGAAAAGGGAAGGGGGTGGTGGGCTGTAAGATATGTATTTGAATCTCAGTTTGCTTAGTTATTCAATTTGTTTCCTCTCCCTTGCAAAGAGCTTGAAGTTAAATGTGCCAAACTTACTCTCTCTCTCTCTCTACATATATATACTAATATTGCATATTGTTTTATAATCTAATAAAAGTATTCCAATAACTTCCATGCATCTTCAGATAATTTATAGAGAAGTATAGAGGAATTAAATTTAATTTTTCAGCAAATTGGCGAGTGTCAAGACATGTCGTTGAGCTTCATCGGGATGTAGCTGTTACACAAACTTATGTTTTCGGGTTAGAAAAAAAAATGAAAAGGGAAGGGGGTGGTGGGCTGTAAGATATGTATTTGAATCAGTTTGCTTAGTTATTCAATTTGTTTCCTCTCCCTTGCAAAGAGCTTGAAGTTAAATGTCCCAAACTTACTCTCTCTCTCTCTCTACATATACACACACACACACACACATATTCCGTGTGTTTCTCCAGTCTTACAGGTGTGTGGTAACAGTTTCATGTAGTTACATGCTAAAATCGTGTTATGTAGATGTCACTTTTGCACAGATGGTGTCAATTTGGACAGCTAGAAGAATGATTAAATTGATATATTTTTTAAAAAGTTGAATGTTTAGTTGTTAAGTTTAACATTAAGGCTATTAATGGCTTAATGTAAGGGTTAGGGATGAAGTTAGTTAAGAGGAAATGGGGAAAACCACAAAGTCGAACCTTGACCTCTTCACCACTGGCAAACCCAGTCTATCGAGATAGCAATTTCTTAGAACCTGTGACCACCGAGGGGGGGGTTAGGTAACAATTCTCTGTTTAGTTCTTCTCTAGAGCAGGCATGTCAAACTTGCGAGCACGCATGAGGCCTAATCCATGATTTTGTACCGCCTGCAGCCTTTAGATGGACCAACATATATAACATTCAATCAAGTTCTGAAGGAAGTGGCTGAACTTACTTACTGGGGAAGCAAGTTAAACAGATACACCAGAAGTATAAGAGAGATAGCTAGTTGGATTAACTGGGCCAAAAACCTTCAACTCCAAGAAGAACCAGCTCTCGCATCTAACAGAGTCAGCTTGAAGGTTAGGAAGAGACTGTTGAAAGTTTATGTCTGGAGTGTTGCCTTATGTGGGTGTGAGACGTGGACAGTGGAAAATGAGGAGGCTCAAAGCACTGGAATCCTGGTACTACTGGAGGATTCTGAAGATTAGTTGGACAAACAAAGTAATGAAAAGAGGAGGTGTGCACTAGGGCAGACAAGAAATTTGTGGAGTCAGATTCAGCTGAGACGTGATTGTCTGATTGGTCGGTCACTCACTGTCACAACAACCTACTAACGACAATAGTCGGGGGTGCCGCTGAAGGTTGAAACCGACAAGGAAGACCACGCCTGGAATACATGCACCAGATCATGTTGGACGTAGGATGTGCGACCTACGTGGAGATGAAAAGGAAGGCAGTAAGAAGAGAGGAATGGAGAACTACAGCAAACCAACCCTTGGGTTGAGAACCAAAGAATAATAATAAGAAGAGGAAATGTTGAAATAATTACATTATTGCAAATTGGTTATTATTTGTTGAAATTTAGCAAGTGAGGTTGGCGTACAAAATTTTTGTTCTTTACACATCATAGATTGATTCCCAAAGATTATTTAATTTGTGCACCAAAATATGATCAATGAATGACAGCATATAAGTGTGTGAACAGTGGTTTTCTTGCAAAGGAACAAACACACTTACAGATATTCATTTATCATCACTTTCTGACTTCAACAGAAGATTTAAAGTTCAACACATAACTGCTGCAAATAAAATGCTTCAAACTTTTGGTAAAAAAATTTACTGTAAGTCTTAAATGTTACGTAATCTTAATTTTCTTTTTGTAATAAAGACTTTAGAATTAAGATTTTTTTTTTTACTTATGATAGTGACAATATTGAATTTTCAGAAATTTAGCCTCCTCAGTATTTTTAATTTTAAATGTGGCACTTATGATCAAACCAATTTGACAAGTCCGCACTAGAGTCTGGAAAGTAATTAATTAATTTGGTAAAAAAGAAAAAAAAAGCTAATATCTACAGTATTGATTGACTTTTTTTTCCAAAATATAATAGTAAATCTATGTTTGTAAACACTTATTACTAAAGATATACTCAGATATAGATTTACTATTATAATTTTAGAAAACAAATGTTGATCAATACTGTGGCTATAACTTTTTTTTTTTACCAAATGAATTAATTACTTGCTATACTCTAGTGCAGGTGTTATATATAAATATATATATTCACATACACCATTTATTGTGTACAAATAATTGTTGACATACCTTGAGTCCTGCATCAGAGACCTGATCACACTTGGCCACAGAGAGGTACCTAAGGTTGGCACCCAGTTTGGCCAACTCGTATAGACCAAAGTCTGTCACTTGGTTACAGTCTGACACACTCAGCTCCCTCAGTGTGTTGCAGAAACTCGGCACATACTTGATTCCCGCATCTGGAAACATAAACACATCGCTACATTAAGATTTACCCTCATTATTATTTGAGGTACAAATGTAACCATATGAAATAAATTAAGAGCTATCATTTTTAAAGTAGGCAGGTGCCTTCACACCACAACACACTATTCAACTCTTGATTCAGGGGGCCAGGGTTTGAACATTACAGATAAATTTAGAGGTTTTCCCTCTGTCTTCCCAATGTGATTATCAAGGCGAATACAGACACATTTTCAAATGCAAATGGAATATTTGTGGACAGCAGTTAACCATTATTGATCTGAAATTATTGCTGATACAGATATTTAAAATTCATATTCCTCAACTAGTTCCCTTAAACTAGATGGACATTTACTTTTAGCCAGCACATTGTCACTTTGTAAAGGACATATTAAGTTTTGGTTGGGTTTTTTTCCTACCTTCCCTTTAAGTATGTCGGGAATGAATTCTTGAATTTGAGTATTTATAGATGAATTTGCTCACTACCCAGGTTCCTAATGATTGGGAAAAGACCGCTATACTGTAATATACATCAAACATTGCTTGACCATATCCAAGATACTTTGGTTTTAGTAGTCAACACACAATTTCATAAAAGATGACGATTTTGAGGGTAACAGGTAAGTGCACCCTCATTAATATAAAGAGAGGATGGAAAACCCAAACAAAGTAGTATCTTAAATCTCGGCCTGCCGTCCAATAACTACCAAGTGAAACAGAGGTAGAGGGATTCTCACCTGTGATCTTAACATAGGTAGGGGAGTGTCAACTGTGATCTTAACATAGGTAGGGGAGTGTCAACTGTGATCTTAACATAGGTAGGGGAGTGTCACCTGTGATCTTAACATATGTAGGGGAGTGTCACCTGTGATCTTAACATATGTAGGGGAGTGTCACCTGTGATCTTAACATAGGTAGGGGAGTGTCACCTGTGATCTTAACATAGGTAGGGGAGTGTCACCTGTGATCTTAACATAGGTAGGGGTATTCTCATCTGTGGTCTTAACATATGTAGAGTGTCACCTGTGATCTTAACATAGGTAGGCGGAGTGTCACCTGGAATCTTCATGTAGATAAAGGTAGGGGGGAGTGTCACCTGTGATATGTACGCAGCGACGCAAGGTACAGGTAGGCCAGTTGAGGGCAGTTCCTCACTATGACCCGCAGACCACCATCCTCCACCGCCTGACAGTCCGTCAGGTCCAGGTACTGCAGCAGCAAACGTCTGGGGGGCTCCGGCCCGGGTGTCACACTGATGCAGGAGATGCGCGTGCAACCTGCACACAGAGCAACAGACTCAGGTCATGGTGGTTCATGTAACGACGATCAACCTGCGCACAGAGCAACAGACTCAGGTCATGGATGGTTCATGTAACGACGATGCATTTTAACTTATGGTTTATCATTCTTTTTTCTTTCAAGTTAAGACTTTGTCGCAAGTGAGTTTCACTTCGTAGTCCTAGAGCTCTTTATAGTAAGAGTACGGCCAACGATTGAAATGGCACTTGCTGACAAGGGCGGGCTGTGATTGGCCCACGTGACTCCCGCGCTCGCTACTTAACTAACTGGCAGCAAGCATACTGCTGGGCTCTTATGGAAAATATATTTCTTTCAAGACATTTTAACCTGTTACTCGAAATTACGCAAAAATATTTTGCTTTTGGATGTAGACCACATTGATAAAAGGATGTAGGATTCCATTCAATACCTTCTGGACCAAAAAATTAAAAAAGAAAAAGAGTTTTGCTCAATCGAAAATCGAGATTGAATTGGTAGCCGGGAAAAACTTCACAGCTTTGTCATGTAAGTTCTTCTTGATTTTGATTTGTGTTACAAAATCGTGTGTTATAAGTTAAAATAAATATTCACGATATTTATAATAACTATATTACAATGAGAGTGAATGACTTGTTCATCTTATATCAAACAAATCACTTCGAAATATGTTTAAGTCACTTAAAACAATTTTTATAAAGCATTAACAACTAAATCAAAGTGATCTGAAAAAGAGGTAATATTTTTCTCGGCAGTTCATACAACAATGACGGCCAAACTTAATCTATAATTATCGGTAGAGTTGGCCTAGGCTATGAATTAAATCATAAAATTATTATCTTATGTATAGTGATCCTTAAAAGAACTAAACAATCAACAAAATATCTTAAATAGTTAACTATAATAATAATAATATTAAGGCAACATAAAAAATGTGTAAGAATTAGATTCTACTGTTGAATAAATAGTATTTATTTTGCATTTTCACGCAAAAAGGCCTAACTATTAATTGAGCTTCAGGTTAAACATAACTATTTAATGCCATTTTTTAATAAATTATTAGTTTGGTATATTAATCATCTTAATCATTGCTCTATATTTCAGGGTTGAAAATTGGTGGCATTTCTAGGCAGGGTGATATTTGCGGTTGATTTCTATTGCCTTCTGCGGTTTGGAAGTGAATGGACAACAAATATATCCTAATATGAACCCAGGAAGGGAACGTTTCCACTACAGAATAAACCCTAACCCAGCCGGGAATCGAAATCGATATCCTTGGACCGTCAGCCAAATACGCTGACCACCAGACAACAGAGCTGGTCGGGTTATGAATAGGTCAACCCTTATTAATGTAAACTAAACATAGTTTCGATTCTAACTATACTAACATTTTTTTTAACAACGATATCACAAATTATCCTTAAAAAATGCTAACGTAATATTACAAATTTATTTATTACATTCAACAATGTGTTTTTGTAAAGACAGTACTTTTTTATATCAATGATCAAAATGTCAATGTATTCAAGATTTTGTAAATGTGTATTTCTGTATCATACTCAATACTATACAAAACTATATGATCTGTCTAGGATTTGTTTAAGTATGTTAATTTTTTAAGGTGATCAATCGCGTACGCCCATCTATAAACAAATGAATCAATCTCCAATGTTCAGTATAATAATTTCACGTTTTATATAATCCAAAACTCTAGGCAATGGTAAAATCCGAGTATCAGGAGTTCAAAAATCCAAAAGGTGGCTAAACACAATTATATTTTTTCCCCAGTATGTATTTATATGAAATACCATTTAAACTATACCAACGTATTTGTAATGATCCAAGCTATCTTGTGAAAAATAACCATCACTTTACATCAACACGTTTAGAGATATTCCAATAAACTCACTTTTGTCCCATATATACTCCATTCACGGTAGGAATTACTCTCTGAAAGGTCTTTTTTCCTACCAATATCCTACTATATAATAGATATCTGATAGGGAAAATGGCCTTTTAGAAAACAATTCCTATAATGAACAGACTTTACCTCCGTGTACTGGTTAGGTCGGTCATTCAAGCCGGCCGCCTAGCAGACGACACTTGATGGTCGTAATCTTACTATCTAGAGCTTTATTGTAGTCCGGAAATGTTACATTATTTAAGAGCTGATGTTTTATTTCAAATTTATTGTTATTAGTATTATTATCATTACTTTACTGTCTTTATTCTTTAGAAATATAGGTATAACACCTTGTTTTACACCTACTTCTTACTTAATGATTCATGATTAATATATATTTTACATTTAAAATAAGTAGCTTAATGAACAAAATATTAATAAATTAAACCTTAAAAACCAAAAAATCAGAAAAGGTCATACAAATCAATCAGACTCACAATCATTATTAGCTGATAAATCACTATAAATGTTATCTCAATCATTAATTAACTTAATAAACAATTATCACTATACAATTTGTATAAATGTATACCATTACAAACAATTAATTTGACAAGAACCATACATGCATATATATATTTGATCAATTTTGGCTTCATAACTACTAAATGCTAGATTCGTGGCTAGTTGGTTTATGGTTTACCAAAATGTAGGTAAAAAGTGTCAACATGTACTTACAGCATCTAAAACCAAACATTTTACGTTAAATAATTTTTTTTAATTCATCAAAAATCAATTGAATAAATTGGAAAGATGTTTCACGCAAAAGTCGCAGTTGGGAGATCTAGGCGCATTGTTATAAATATAGATCTAGCTTCCCCCAAACAAATAGGGCGTACAGTCAACTTTTGACAAGGTCACAAAAGAACATTCTAAGACAATTTGTTTTTTTAGTGGTTTTGAATCTTCCTAACTACCATTTCCATAAGAAATACAGCCTTGGTAGAGTATTTTCCTTCAAGTAGGCTGTGGCCTTAAAGTGTAAATTGTGTCTTGCATATGCACTCACGACTTTTGACAGCATGACGGCGATATAAATAACACACTCCATGAAATATACGATACATTTCCACTAAATTCTATCTTAATTATCTACCAGCTACTTCATTAGTGTAAATATGAGCGGTACCCTAACGAGCAACCATCTAAGACGCCTAACGGAGTTGTTATTTAAGTGGCAAAATGGGACCGCAGAGAACGTGAATTAAGGGCAGTGTTTTTGCAGTTTTTATAGCAAAACCTTTATTGGCCAAAATAAATGAAATATTGCTCCAATAGAAACATAATGAAGAGAAAAAGTTGTCATTAAATTTCAGGACAGCTATTGAAGAACTCTTGAGATCACCCTGTGAATATAATTAAACTATAAATTATACTGGAAAATATTTGATTTATTTTGACCAAAAAAAAGTTTTGCTATAAAAACTGTGAAACTACTGCCCTTAACTCGCATTCACTACACTCCCACCTTAATTCTGTTGCTCAAGAACGATATTTCACCAAACACACCAAGTATATTTTACATTAAAATAACATAGAAAAAATTAAATGGAAGAAAAATATGATGTATTATAAATAAATTCTATTTTGTAATGTGTTCCATTTGGTTAAACAAAAACATTTTCTAGGGTGTAGGCGAAGTAAGGCCCCTTTGCAAGCAACTACGTATTGCGGGATAGTGTACATGACAGCCCACAGGGGCGACAACTTGGTTAAACCTACCACTAATTAGAGAACTCAGCTAATTGTTATTTTCCACTCCACATGCCAGTATAAGGTAATATGTGTATTATGCCCCATACACACGGGTAAGGGACGATGTTTCATGCTTAATTCAATAGATAAACTTGTAGTGGAATAAAGATGAAATAGCGAGCGAAGTAGCTAAATATCCTACGTGTATTCACACGCTCATCGTTTTCATTTGTTCAGTCCTCTGAAATGTATATTTAAATAAAATACAGAAAATTTAAATTGCTAGACAAAATATACAAAAAAAGTGATTTCACTATACATATATATACTATATATAAGCTGTATTTGTTTTTATTATTTGCTACCCGCCTCGGTGGCGTATGTAGCTAACGCGCTAATCGTGTTGAGCTAAACCGCCAAGGACGGAGAGACCGAGGTTTAAATCTCGATCGGGTGGTTTTTCCTTAATTGCTTTCCACTCTCCCTCCACGCAAATGTGGGTTCACTTCCTCTAAATTCACCATCCCCAGTTTTTTTTATCAATGTTTATGGTGAGATAAAATATATTTTTCTTTGTTAGAAAATAAATCTATTATACATATTTAATTGTAGGACTATTTCATTTACATACTGCAATTAAAATACTCTAAGATTTCTTACACCCGCTTTTATTTATAATAATCCTTATGTCTAAAAATAACTTAACGATTAAAATAATATAATTTTC
>CABFWB010004105.1:26628-40473 GCA_902151455.1 Timema bartmani
TGGGTGACCTGGTGGTCTAGGGGTAAGGTGTCAGACTTCTGTGCTGAGGGTCCGGGGTTCAATCCTCGGTCCCGGCACAGATTTATCTGATTGCCAAACCCTTCCTTCACCTCTGACAAGATGTGTATTAATCACAACTTGTGAATGTGAGGAATGCCAGGCCTCCACCGTGGTTCGGATTCCACGTTAAACTGTAGGTTCTCCATTTCATCTCACAATCACCTTACCATTACACATTAGCGTAAGTGCGTATAACCCGAACGGGTAGTAAGACGCGGTGCTAATAATAATAATAATACAATAATCCGCATAGGTGAGCACGTGGACTAGACGTAAGGCTCACATAGTTTGGTTTGTCGATGGCTGAGAGATTGGTGTTCAAATTACAACGGTGTGTATTGAGGGTGGTTTCCCCCTAAAATTATTCCCCACTCAGCCTCCATGCAAATGTGGATACATTTTCCCTTTAGTGCAATTGATTGTGGATATTCCGGATGGATAGTACATCTATCTAGCCTATATGAAGTTAAATCTGATGTGAAGAGGGGTCAAAAAGGCGGTGATACATTGGAAACTATCCCCCAGTGTGTTTGGTCAAGACTTGAACCCCGACCTTCCCGTAGTTCCCAATCCAGTCTATTGCGGGACTAACGCCAAAGAGCGTGTCACCGCACCAAGAACTACAACACAGGTAATGTCACCACTTAATCCTAGCATCGTTGATAGAATGATGAATCTATTGACCCATTGGATTCCATATTCGTCAGAAGCAACAGGAATCGAGCTAGGAGACTACTGTAACCACTTAATCATGAGATAGAAAAACAGTTATTTAAAGGTTTCCTTACTAACAAAAATTCCCACGGTGAATCGGGTCTTGCCACCCGTTCGGGTTATCAGCATATTTACAATAGAAGATGAAGGTGGAATTTAAGGAAAATGTACCTGCACCTACGTTGAGGGAAAGTGTAAAATAATTTGGAAATAAAAAAAACACAGTAAGGTTGACGAAATTTGATTCTCGAGCTTCAACGTCACCCAGTAAACCACGCATAGCGAGGCTGACGCCTTTGTCTGTGTGCTCAATGATGTGGGTCTTACCAAGTTAATCGTCAAAAATATAGCTGCCCTAACTAACTCTTGAGATTTCATTTAGTTATGTGTGAAAATTGTTATTGTTTCAAAAACTACCTGAAAAAACACAGTGTTGCCATTATTTACTAATAAAAAAAATTCCTTCTGTTTTGCATACGGGATTTTCATTTTGGTCAAACACTTTAGAGAGTAATATGGAGGGATGAAGTTTCGTTTATCATCAAATTAATCAGTGTAAAGTCATGTCATTGATGTCTAAAGCAGGATAATTTTACGTTGATGGAGAAAGATATCGAATGGTTACGCAGTCCAATTATGCTAAAAGGTCCTAGATCACGAAGACTTTCAGTTTGCCTCTATTATTATTATTAGCACCACGTCTTACTACCCGTTCGGGTTACACGCACTTACGCTAATGTATAATGGTAGGGTTATTGTGAGATGAAATGGAGGACCTACAGTTTAACGTGGAATCCGAACCACGGGGGAGGCCTGGCATTCCACACATTCACAAGTTGTGATTAATACACGTCTTGTCAGAGGTGAAGGAAGGGTTTGGCAATCAGATAAATCTGTGCCGGGACCGAGGATTGAACCCCGGACGCCAGCTCAGAAGTCCGACACCTTACCCCTAGACCACCAGGTCACCATATTATTATTATTATTATTATTATTATTATTATTATTATTATTATTATTATTATTATTATTATTATTATTAGCACCGCGTCTTACTACCCGTTCGGGTTATACGCACTTACGCTAATGTGTAATGGTAGGGTGATTGTGAGATGAAATGGAGGACCTACAGTTTAACGTGGAATCCGAACCACGGTGGAGGCCTGGCATTCCTCACATTCACAAGTTGTGATTAATACACGTCTTGTCAGAGGTGAAGGAAGGGTTTGGCAATCAGATAAATCTGTGCCGGGACCGAGGATTGAACCCCGGACCCCCAACACACAAGTTTGACACCTTACCCCTAGACCACCAGGTCACCCAGTTTGCCTCTAAAAATAAATCTAGCAGCCTATTAGAGAACAAGAAAGATTCCAAGCCACGAGTCAACTGGGAGCTGACCACGTGCTCGCGATGGTTGTTCTGGCGCCTGTAATTGCCCACACTCTGCCATGGAGGTTACCGGTTCAATGCTAACCACTTGGAGGAGTTACTATGTTGACGCCTCTGGGAAACTTTCACGGGGCCGCCTACCGGAGCGGTGTCCATGAGAGACAAAAACAATTAAAATAGTTTATATAAAATTTATGTCCCATTTGACATCGTTTCCAAGCCACAGCTGAGAGATTCCATTAAACTGTTTGTACACCATACTTGATATCTCTGGACCTGGTGAACAGGCATGTTCTGTGGGTCATTCCTGGTTTTCCCAAACACCTGGTATTTTTGAAAGAGTGCGGCATTCTACGACACGCCGACTGCATGCTTGCATTCAGGACAATGTTGGCCATTCTGAGCACTTCCTATAATGTTAAACAGCTCCACATTACTGGAGTACAAACAAAGCCATAGCTCAGAAACAAGGTCAAACGGGACACATGTCTATATTTACTTTTTTCACTGTTTTTGTGACCCCTGTCCACCGCTGAAGTGGGTCCAACATGATATGCTATATCTTGCATATATATGTTTTAATGCAATGCTTTTTAATACTGTTTTAAAGTGATTCAACACATAGGACCTTTGTAAATTAGGCTGGTTTTCCTCCAGATACCAAATACATAAATGGTTCTATTCCATGAATCGATGTTCGACCATCAGAGGCCATACTCGTAAAGTGGCGTTGAAAACGCATATCTTCTTGCCTCCAATCAGCAGTTTCCAATTATGTCTTAACGAGTGAACTACTACCGAGCTAAGTTGAGCAGTCTACTCCTTCTTAAAGCTATGGTTTAACTGCCACACCAGCCGTGCACATTAACTGTTTGAACTAAACTATGCCTTATAAGTTTAATCAATTAAACCACAATGCGTGGAAAAAATACTTTATTTTTATCTAGTTATTTTTGTCGATTTTTTCAAATTATATTCTTGACACGAGAAATATTAAAGACAAGGTCTGTGATTTTCGCCAAATTTCACGAATTAGAGACATAACTAATAGCTCACAATGAGTTATTCACTTTTACTTCGAATATATATATATATATCTACGAAGTAAAAGCGCATATATATATATATATATATATCTGCAAAATTATCTGGACGTTCCAGTGACATTTTAAAAATTTCCCTACATTTTCCAAGTTTTCCCAGTTTTCGAAGTGTGCTCAGCTTTTTATACAGGGTCTCCCAAATATAAAAGCTGCCCCCAAACGCACAGTATTTCCAGTTCTATGTTCAAAATGTGTGGCACCAGCCGCTATGCATAGTTTCAATAAATAAACATTCACAAGTCGGCGAGCGGAACTAAACATTACGGCTGGCGGTGTATGTCTCTTACACAGACTTCATACTGTGCGTTTGGAGATGGTTTTATTTGGGAAACCCGTGTAGTTTGCCTTGAATACTCTCAAAGTAGAATCTGTAATTTATTTTTGACGAACGGGTGAATCAAGCTCTAAGATTACCAAACTTAAGTTCACGTGAAAAATGCATCTGTTTGGCTGTGCCAGAGTCCCGTATCTCATTGTATGCGAGGAGAACAAAGAGCTCCAGTTTGTGTAAGATGAGAAAGTAAGGAGAGATAAGTAGGCTATAGTTCCGGCTCGAAACCAGTTCCAAACTAACAGTGGCTTAGGTTCGATTTCCCTCTCGACAGCCCACAAACTCTAATCGGGACGATCACATTTATTGGGGCATCCAATGGCGTCATGTGCATTTTAAAATGAGGACCATCTTTTTTCCAGTGGTACCTTTGACTTACTCGAGACATACTCTATTTATTAGTTACAAGGAGGGTAGTTTAGATATTGATTACGAGAGATTAGCTTAAAAGGGGGGATGGTAAAACCACAGAGAACGATTCCATGTGACACACCCAAGTGCATTCGACAGGTATTCGAACCTCTACCTGACATCAACCGCAATCCAATTTATTGCGCGCTTCACGCTTTAGATTGTGTAATGACCGGTGTGGGTGATTTAGGTCAAGGTTGTATTGACGTCACTCATATTTTACCTATTCTTGTTTTACCAGGAAGTGTGGCTATCATTACAGTGAAATTAAGTTTGTTTTTTGAGAAAGAGCAAGGGTATGATTTGGGTATGGCTTATCACTTTCTTTATTTATCATTTATTCAGCCTGTACTTTCCAAGCCGACTAGTTATATAAGCACACGACTTACATAGTAGATTAATACTAAAACAGACACAACTCGAATTCGTCCAGATGTTTATTGTTTACTAATAACAGGTAAGTCCCAATTTTACCGATGGTAAATACATCGGCCATTCCGGGAATGGAACTCGGCACCCTTGGTCCGATAGGTCAACGTGCTACCAACTGAGTTTTAATGTGTCGTACTTTCCACTTTCTTAAAAGTGATAAACTTAATCAGGTGTCTTGCCTCGCCTTTTCTACAACTTCCAACTCGCACAAAGCTAGAGCACTATTTGTATTATTTCATAAGAAGGTCGGTCGTGATAAACGGATTGGTATAGAACGAGAGAGAGAAAGCGAGCAAAGAGCGACATCAAGCTCCAAGCAACTGGCGCCAAGATCTGAAAGCGGCCACGCCCTCCCGACCTTCGACCTACCGAGACACCTATTGTGATCCACCTAGTGCTAATTACCCCCGCAACTATGTAACACATACGGTGATAATTATACAGAATGACACGTGGGGGACCTCACGTTACCTGGGATTAAAGTTTGGGCGCGAGGAGGGCGGTTTCTTTCCAATGACAGGGGTATCCAATCAGATGATTTTTATTTTCCACCCGGGCCTTGGCTTCCCGCAAAAAAATTACATTAGAAGGAAAGGATGAGGTAGTTCAACTTAGGAGGAAATTTTACCTTTAATTTGGGTGGAATAAAGCATTTAGGAAGAAACATGCTCAATGTAGCCGGCTGGGATTCATGCCTTCGACTTCTCTGTCACCGGCAAACAAGGCTAGATGAAATATTTAAGAAATAAAACTTTGAATTTTATAAATTATAATAATTTGATATTTTGCGTGTACAGTTCCGCATCAAGCAATCATGTAATAAATTAATATTAGTAACAAGATAACAATTTATTTTTATCTAATGATAATTAAGTCGTCAACTATAGAATATGTCGATGATTACAATAATTCAATAATTAAAGATAGAAAACTTAATTAAAACAATTTTACATTTTGTATTTAATTGTTATTTACTGTCAACTTTTAACTACCATAACTCAATTATCGACTTAAGATTGTTCATAGAATCTGAACATTACATTTTGTATTTTAAATTGTTATTTGTTATCTACTTTTAATTATCATAACTCAATTATCAATCTTATCATTACATTGTTTTCATTAAGTTTTCTATTTTTAATTATTGTAATCACCAAAATATTCTAAAGGTAGTCTTGACTATCATTATATATAAACAAATTGTTATATTGTTAGTAATAAGTTAATATATTAACATATTACATGATTACTTGATGCGGAGCGGTTTATGCAAAACATCAAGTTATTATAATTTATAGAATTAAAAGTTTTCGTTCTTAAATATTTTATCTTAACTACTCCTTATCAGCAAAATCATGAACAATATTAAAAAGGCTAGATGAGCATGACATTTAGTTCACGTCCCAGTGGTGCGGATATCACCATTGTAAAACTATAGTAGGATCACCAAGGTAATCACTATAGTATGATCACCATAGTAAAACTAAAGTAAGGTAACCATTGTAAAAAATATAGTCAGATCTTCATGGTAAGCACTATAGTCGGATCACCATTATAAAACTATAGTCAGATCACCATAGTAATACTATTGTAGGCTTTTCATTGTAAAATATATAGTCGAATCTCCATGGATCACTAGATTAACACTATAGTCGGATCACCATTATAAAACTATAGTTGAATTTCCATAGTTAAGACTATAGTCGGATCATCATAGTAAAGCTATAGTCGGATCATCATTATAAAAATTATAAGACTTACGGAGGTAAGCAAACTCTCGTATAGTAAAGTGTTCATGACTTGCGAAGCTTAGAAGATGGACATTATCTTTTAGTTATAGAAATAGCCCTATCAAGTATCATATCCGTAAATTTAAAAAAATGACAACTGGACACGGCTTCAACTCCCGTTAGAGGTGTAATTTTTTTAAATTTTAGAAAAAAACTATAGTCGGATCACGATGGTAAAATCCATAACCGGATAACATAGTAAAAACTATAGTAGGTTCGCCATAGTAAAAACTTTATAAAACACTCCATTAAGCCAAGCCGTGTTTTTTACAGACATTAATTTAGACAGATGTTGTAAAATTAGAAATCTGTGAACCTGATTGAGAACCAAAAAATGTCGCTCATAAGTTTTATGTGTTTTCTCAAATGCACTCCTTATGGTGATACAACTAATTATAGCTTTGCCCTTTCAAGGCTCCAAACCCAGACTCTGTATGAGATGATTATGACCCCCAAATATTTAAAAAAAAATTAAATACCGCCATCCGTCGTAATTTAGTCCTCATGTAGTGCGATAAATACGCCAGGGTACGAATGTTTTAGAGATCATCAAAGTGTGGTCCCTGGCGCTAATAATTCTATTGTATGTTGAAAATACTGCAAAAAAAAAGTTATTTATTTTTACATAATTCTTTTGAATCACTTGAGAGTCGACAAAGGACGTCTTCAAAATGTCTTTGTGTCCCCTCTGTAGAGCTGGCAAAAAACAATAGAAATGGAATGTTACTAAGCCAGTGGGAGGGGGGAGGGGGAGTTACGGGCATGTACCCGCTAATTACCGCACAAGAGGATCTACACAACACCAGGCCTCGCTGTCGACAACTCGTGGAATCCACCGTGACTCTACAAAGTACAATAGAAGAGACGGGAATTTGTCGTTTATTTTGTTCCCTCTCCTACAGAGGGAGGTGTTTGTTGGAATATAGGGGGTCAGGGGGGAGGGAGTACCAAGTCTTTGGATTAATGCCGACAGTCTCTCTTTGGGTCGTAGTCGTTTAACCCGCCTAGCAAGGGCCCGGTGCAAGATTAGTGACCACCTTGAAGCCTGGAATTGCCGTCATTACAGCCACCATGTCAACTGTGCTCACGATCGGTGGGAGTGTTGCTACTTCCCACGCTGACAACCTTTCTTTCAGGGCGTTATCCTCACGCTGACAACCCCTTCTTTCAGGGCGTTATCCTCACGCTGACAACCCCTTCTTTCAGGGCGTTATCCTCACGCTGTTCTTACCGCTTCTGAAGAGCGAATAGAGGTTTCTTTCCCACGATGATCCTACCCCTTCTGAAGAGCGAATAGAGGTTTCTTTCCCACGCTGATCCTACCCCTTATGAAGAGAGAATAGAGGTTTCTTTTCCACGCTGATCCTACCCCTTATGAAGAGCGAATAGAGGTTTCTTTTCCACGCTGATCCTACCCCTTATGAAGAGCGAATAGAGGTTTCTTTCCCACGCTGATCCTACCCTTTCTGAAGAGAGAATAGAGGTTTCTTTCCCACGATGATCCTACCCCTTCTGAAGAGCGAATAGAGGTTTCTTTCCCACGATGATCCTACCCCTTCTGAAGAGCGAATAGAGGTTTCTTTCCCACGCTGATCCTACCCCTTATGAAGAGCGAATAGAGGTTTCTTTCCCACGCTGATCCTACCCCTTCTGAAGAGCGAATAGAGGTTTCTTTCCCACGATGATCCTACCCCTTCTGAAGAGCGAATAGAGGTTTCTTTCCCACGATGATCCTACCCCTTCTGAAGAGCGAATAGAGGTTTCTTTCCCACGCTGATCCTACCCCTTCTGAAGAGCGAATAGAGGTTTCTTTCCCACGCTGATCCTACCCCTTATGAAGAGCGAATAGAGGTTTCTTTCCCACGCTGATCCTACCCCTTCTGAAGAGCGAATAGAGGTTTCTTTCCCACGATGATCCTACCCCTTCTGAAGAGCGAATAGAGGTTTCTTTCCCACGATGATCCTACCCCTTCTGAAGAGCGAATAGAGGTTTCTTTCCCACGCTGATCCTACCCCTTCTGAAGAGCGAATAGAGGTTTCTTTCCCACGCTGATCCTACCCCTTATGAAGAGCGAATAGAGGTTTCTTTCCCACGCTGATCCTACCCCTTCTGAAGAGCGAATAGAGGTTTCTTTCCCACGATGATCCTACCCCTTCTGAAGAGCGAATAGAGGTTTCTTTCCCACGATGATCCTACCCCTTCTGAAGAGCGAATAGAGGTTTCTTTCCCACGCTGATCCTACCCCTTCTGAAGAGCGAATAGAGGTTTCTTTCCCACGCTGATCCTACCCCTTATGAAGAGCGAATAGAGGTTTCTTTCCCACGCTGATCCTACCCCTTCTGAAGAGCGAATAGAGGTTTCTTTCCCACGATGATCCTACCCCTTCTGAAGAGCGAATAGAGGTTTCTTTCCCACGATGATCCTACCCCTTCTGAAGAGCGAATAGAGGTTTCTTTCCCACGCTGATCCTACCCCTTCTGAAGAGCGAATAGAGGTTTCTTTCCCACGCTGATCCTACCCCTTATGAAGAGCGAATAGAGGTTTCTTTCCCACGCTGATCCTACCCCTTCTGAAGAGCGAATAGAGGTTTCTTTCCCACGATGATCCTACCCCTTCTGAAGAGCGAATAGAGGTTTCTTTCCCACGATGATCCTACCCCTTCTGAAGAGCGAATAGAGGTTTCTTTCCCACGCTGATCCTACCCCTTCTGAAGAGCGAATAGAGGTTTCTTTCCCACGCTGATCCTACCCCTTATGAAGAGCGAATAGAGGTTTCTTTCCCACGCTGATCCTACCCCTTCTGAAGAGCGAATAGAGGTTTCTTTCCCACGATGATCCTACCCCTTCTGAAGAGCGAATAGAGGTTTCTTTCCCACGATGATCCTACCCCTTCTGAAGAGCGAATAGAGGTTTCTTTCCCACGCTGATCCTACCCCTTCTGAAGAGCGAATAGAGGTTTCTTTCCCACGCTGATCCTACCCCTTATGAAGAGCGAATAGAGGTTTCTTTCCCACGCTGATCCTACCCCTTATGAAGAGCGAATAGAGGTGTCTTTCCCACGCTGATCCTACCCCTTATGAAGAGCGAATAGAGGTGTCTTTCCCACGCTGAGCCTACCCCATATGAAGAGAGAATATGGGTTGTCTTTTCCACAACTATCCTATCGCTTCTCAAGGTAATTCAACAATAAGAATTACTAGGAATATTTTGAGTCTATAAACTATTGGCAAGGAATTTACCATAGGTCGGAGTATATGGGGTTATCTTGGGGAATATAGCAAAGAACAACTTATCAGCCCTTTCCAGCAACACCGACCAGAGATGGAAGCCGGTGTGCGTTTTAAGTGGGTGTGTCATTAGTTGGGATTATCTGACTCCCTGCCTCCTCCAACCGACATATTTTGTTCTGCTAATCGGTGTTGTCTCTACAATAGGTACAGTCAAAACAATAAATTTAATGAAATAAATATTTAAATCTATATTTGCAATGATCAATTTGGACACATTAATAAAATTAACGAGAAGAGTTTGCTTAAAAAAACAAATTAAAATAAATAACGACATTGTGTACTTTTAAATTTAGCAGCGCGTCCTACTACCCGTTCGGTTTATACGCTTAAGTACTAATTACGCTAATGGGTTAGGAAATGGAAATGTTAAATTTAGACGAAGTGAACCCGCATTTACATGGAGGGAGACTGAAAAACCATCCAGTTCACCCGACTGAGAATCAAACCTTGATCTCCCCGTCCTCGGCAGTCTATCTCAACATGAAACTAGCGCGTTAGATAACTACGCCATCGAGGCGGCTTTTGTGTACTACAAAATGCCATAAAATCTAATTATCGGAGTATAAAGGGAACAGTGTTTATATAAAATTAAAAATTATATAATTCTACCATTTTTAAACTGCTTATACATTAAACATTATTTTTATTTAACATATTATAGATATTTAATTGTCTACATCTCATAATAAATTTCAGCTTTATACATAAACTACTTTACCTTAACAAAGGTACGTGAAAAGAATAAAATAGCCAGTTTGACCTTTTATAACCCGTGAACTATGATTATTTGAAAGAAATGAGTCACTATTTATAGATTTTAACTATACACCTGTTAGAATTATTGTGCAATACAATTTTATTGAGAGCGAATAGGGGTTGGCTTTCCCACGAACACATCAACCCCTTCTGAAAGGACGTGTCTGTCGTTTACACGCTGACACAAGCTTTAAAAAAATATGTTTTTAATAAGCCTGATATAAAACGTACTAACAAAAAAACAACTAAAGGTTCTATTGTTGATATTAACAGACTTTACAAGCTATCATAAAGTTTGAGCCGAGCTAATTTAATAGTTAGGTCCATAATAGCTCAAAGAATAAAAGCTGTCTTCGTTCAGTCTTAACACTACAACAAATCAAAACAAGAAGTAAGCAGAGCAATATAAACAAATGAAAAACGATAACAAATATAGCTAGTTAATTATTTTGGAACCACTACTAGCGGGCCAACAAATCACGGGAGGGAGGGAGGGAGAAAGTGTCGCAAGACATGCACGTGGATTTGGAGAGCATGGGCAAATATTTGATAAAGGAATACAAAAACGATAAAAAAAAAGTTTTGTACAATTCTTACCCCACTCGATAATTTTTCAAAATTAGACGAATAAACTCACATAAAATTGGTTAAAAAAAAACAAAAAACAGTGGCGAACACAGAAATTTATTTTGGTGAACCAGGAAGAAAATATTGCAAGTATCAAAGGTATAATTAATGTAGCTTTTCCAAGTTGAAAACTTTAGGGATATTTTTGATGTATATCTCGGTAGACATGTTGAATATTGGAGAAAGGAGAATAGGGCTCAATACACTCGGCCGAGATTCGAACACCAAACATCCACGTCACCGATGAGATAAGTCTGGAAGTCCAAGTTCACAATGACCCGGGTAATAAGTTAGGCTGAGAATGTTAGATGCATAGTTTTTTATTTTTATTCCTACGCCAAAGACATAATTTCTAGAGGTGTGGCTTTTGAAGAAATGTCAATGTTACCAGCATCATTGGTTACACGGTAACGGGGGGGGGATATGAAAAAAGGCCAGTGTTTTTGTAGATTTATATCAAAACTGTTTTTTTTGTCAAAATAGGCCTGAATATATTTTTTCAGTAGGAACACTGAATTTAATTTTCTTCACATGGTAATATCAACATTTGTTAAATATTGTTAAATATCTGTCATGAGCATAGCAACATTAGATGTCGAACTTTTTAAATGAAGAGAAAAGTTGTCATTACATTTCAAGAAACTCATGATAGAGATTCAAGAACTGTTGATAGCACCAGGTGAAGAAAATTAAACTATATTTAAATTGGAGAATTATTTGACTTATTTTGACAGAAAATTTAGATATAAAAACTGCAAAACACTGGCCCTTTCTGGCGTTCCCTTGGTTCAGTAATAATTATATTCTTCTGGCAATATTGGATATCCTACATGTATTTTGTTACAACTTCTAAACGGTTCTTTTAATGGAGATCTAAAGGTATTTTAGCAAATCATGTCATCCACTTATGCGCGCCGCCTATTTGAAGGAAAATATCCTCACAATACGATAATAATATTACAAAGTACTGAAGATATGTCGAATGCATAAGTTAAATTTTAAGATCAGACTCTGAATGGAAGCTCTGAAGTTTCAAAACAACTAAAACAATTTTCAGTTATTATATTATATAAGAGAATAAATAGTTTGTTGTGACCATTTTAAAAATAATTTTATTTGCTATAGAGGAAGGCTAACCCCTTACTTTGACTTCAGAACTGCGACATTTCAAAGGAAACGTTGTCAAAAATGAGCTAATTTCATGTTAAGTATATATATTTTTTTAATTTATTAAATTTAAAATGTAAATTTGTATCTATACAGGAACTTTTAGGCATGATACGTATTTTAAAATAATAAGTTGGACCTACTGCTTAAATAAAGAATGATTTCTGGACGTATACAACGTGTACAAGAGCCACTTCGGTGGTTACATGGTCTAAGGTGGGGGTCTCCAAACTACGGCCAACCACAAGATTACATCCGTCCCGTCCCAAGATTTTATTAAAAAACAAATTAATAGTTTCTCTTAATTATTTCTTAAACACGCAGTATATTTGACATCTATAGTTCCTGTCAGAATTCGTTCTTCCCCCGATGACACCAAGCTAGAGTGGTGTTTGAATTGCAAATCCTCATTTTCAGTCGCAGCCGCCATATGATTAAAGACCTCAAACCACGGTATAATAGACAGCTCGAGCCACTTCCTGTGCCTATAAAGTTTGATTCACACTGAAAGGACTGTACTCAGGCCGTGCTGGGACTATGTCGTCTTGGATCGTTTCAAAAGTGATTTCCCAATGTGTTCTTATCTACAATCTGACAGTGGCTGCGGTACATTCCAACATTGTTACAACTTTGTGCAATAAGCCAAAACTATGGATGAAGAAAACTTAATAATGTTGGTTTAAGAGTATGAATGCCTATATAATTTACAAAATAAAGATTATGATAATAATCTAACTAAGGAAAATATTTGGAAAGAGATAGCTGAAAAACTGAATGCAAGAGGTTTCTGTAAGTTTTCAAGCTTCGGGACACTCATTCTAAAATATTTGTGAAACTTTTGGTGTTCATCTCTGAGTCGCCCAAATATATTGTGGAATTCTCCTTCTCTTGCTCTAAACAAATTATAAACCCAGTATTTTCTTCATTTTCTCCTCATTTTATCAAGTGCAATAAGATAAAGCCTGTGTGCAACAATCACATATTCCTCTGATATATGTCTACAATTGCCGATGAGCAAAACAGTAGCTCTAACAGCACAGTCCCAGCACGGTCTTATCAGTGTGAATCAAACTTAACAGAACGGCTTGTGACAAGTTTTAGGTAGTTCAAAGTCTCCCGGGAGAGGGCTATAAAAGGAAAGTCCCAAAAGATATTACCTAATTTAAAAAAATAAGTAATTATTCTGACTAGTTATTATAAATATAATTTATTACGTATACATTGATTCTTTCTCACAGAGAAGAATCAACCTCAATCACTTTTGTCAAACAATGACTCGCTTTGGAAAGTGGCATTTTTTTACAGACGTGACCGGCCGTATGACTTGAATCTAAAGTTTCGAGCTGAAACAAACTTGATTTGTGATCTATTCACGCATGTCAAGGCATTCAGGGCAAAAATAATGCTACTTGAAGAACAAGTAGGCGAACGCGAAAATGTGTAAAATATATTATGTGGCCCGCGTAGCAAAATGTTTGGAGACCCCTGGTATAAGGCGCTACTCTTGCAATAGATGATGGATGAGATCGAGGTTCGATCCCGGCTGGGTGTATTGATGGCGGGGTTTTCCTAAATGGTTTCCCACTCTCTCCACGCAAATGCGGATCCACTTCCTCTAAATTCAACCTTACTCATACCTAACCCATTAGAGCAATTAGTACATAAACGTATAAACAGAACGGGTAGTAAGACGTGATGCTAAAAAAGACTTGTCTGAGCGCTCCGGTAGGTGTCCACGTTAAATCCGACCAGGTTGTGTATGTTCCCCCCCC
>CABFWB010004105.1:40673-54093 GCA_902151455.1 Timema bartmani
TAGGTGTTACTAAGACATTAGAGAAAATCCGACACAGGTTCTATTGGCCGAGGATGACCAATGATGTAGAGCTGTGGTGTAGAGAATGTCCTGAGTGCGCGAGAAGGAAATCACCGACGACCAAGCTGAGAGCACCCCTTGGGACTTACCTTGCAGGATTTCCCCTCCAGCGTGTAGCTGCGGACATTCTGGGACCTTTGCCAAAGACAGTTCAAGGAAACAAATACATTCTTGTAGTGACTGACCACTTCACCAAATGGACGGAAGCTTATGCTATGCCAGATATGGAAGCGTCAACAGTAGCTAAGCTCATTGTGGAAGAGTTCATCTGCAGGTTTGGTGTACCAGTAGAACTTCATACAGATCAAGGACGCCAGTTTGAATCTAAGCTATTCCAAGAAATGTGTCAACTTCTTGGGATAGAGAAAACTCGCACAACTCCATACCATCCACAATCAGATGGCCTGGTAGAAAGATTCAATAGAACTCTATGTGCAATGCTTTCCCAGTACGTCAACAAATCTCAGGACAACTGGGACAAGGCCCTGCAACAAGTTCTACTAGCATACCGGTCCAGTCCACAAGATTCGACGAAGTTCACCCCTTACTATCTAATGTTCGGTCGGGAGGTACGGTTACCAATTGATGTGATGTATGGAGAACCAGAGCCTGCCGACAGTGTCGTAGAGTATGCTCGGCAGTTAAGAACAAATTTAGAAACTGCACATCGTTTGACACGAGAACATCTCGGTAAAACACATCGGGTGCAAAAAGATGTGTATGACCGGAAGTGCATGGGTAGTGCCTATAAGATTGGTGATCGTGTGTGGCTGCACCAGCCAGCAGTCAGGAAAGGAACCTCACCTAAACTGCACAGGGCATGGGATGGCCCATATATTGTGAAGACCATAATCTCAGATGTAGTCTACCGTATTCAACGTGAATCACCCAAGCGGAAACGGATGGTTGTACATTTCAACCGGCTGAAGCCCTGCAGTTCGGTTCTAAGGGAACCACCATCAACAAGAGACAGGGAAGGAACAGAGGTTAGTGAAAACTTGTCACCTGAGAAACACTTAGGGCCTAGTCTTTTACCAAGAAGTTCTAGTTTAGATTTTTCTAATGAAGGTGAAACAAAAACTAATAGTCCAGAATTATTTGTGCTACCCAGGGTTATTCCAGAGAGACGCTATCCTGCGAGGCAGAGGAAGCCCACGGGATACTATCTGGACGTGTGATCATAGTGACTTTCTTGTGGAAAAAGAAAAAAAAAAGACAATAATAACTCTCAGTGTGATTTGTTATAGTGGCTCAGGAGAGCCTCTTAAAAAAATGGGAGGGAACAGTGTAGCGTATAGCTGTAGTGACTATTTTGTACCTGTGTAGTGAGTGTACCCACCTCTGTAACTGGAATGTGGAAAGAGGGGGTGGGGGCGCACAGGTGCAAATAGTCAGGTAGAAAGGCAGTCTTGCTGTGAGTGAGCTTGGGACTGGTTGTCTCAAACTGGAGTCGTGGACACGGTAGCCAAGTATCGTGTGTGTATATATAAAATTGTAAATAGTAAAACACGCTACACTACTTATTGAAACCTTGATCATTAATAAAATAAATGTACTGTTACCGTTACCCACCCCCATTATGTAAAAAAGAGGGGGTTGTAACACTTTTTTTCTGCAATAAAATATGTCAAAGTAGGTATTACCAATTTTGACTAAGATTAAAAAAACATGGAGTAAAAATTAATAAAAAAAGTTGTCTTGGAGAAACTGTCTAGCTTTCCCTGTTTCAGAGATAATCATGCATGTTTGATTTCAAAGACGAGTGTTAATTCCTGCAAGTTAGGAGGCCAGTATATCTGTGTTACTTCGCCCCTCCTTTCCTCCACTCTGATTATCACTATCTTCCCCTCCCTCCACAAGCAGAATGCATCAGTCTACATGACTTCACTGCATGTTGCGCGTATTACTAGTCAAATGGCAAAGCACACAAACGCAGAAATGACAGACATGGTCACGCTGTACGGTGAAGCTAGAGGAAACGCAAGAGCAGCTGCACGGTTGTACACACGATATACATCCTGCGTGACGTCAACCTTATCACCGGACTTTCACCGATATCATTCAGCGAATTCGTGAAACAGGTACATTTCAGCTACAAGGGGGATCTGGTCACCCGAGGAATGTTCGCACTCCAATTGTCGAAGAAGAGGTACTGCATTCTTTGGACGATAACGCGTCTACAAGCACACGTGCCATTGCGCATCAAACGAATGTGTCCAATTCCACAGTATGGCGTGTCATGCATGATCATCTGCTGCAATCCGTACCACATGCAAAAGTTGCAGGCATTGGGGCCAGCAGATTATGCTCCTCGACATGATTTCTCCGATTGGTTTCTGCAGCAGTACGGAGTTCTTCCTGATTTATCCACTATAGTCTTGTTTTCCAGTGAGGCTACATTGTCAACATCTGGGTGGGCATTTTGGGTAACCATCTCATTGGCCCTTACCTGATGCCACAACGCTTGACTGGCCACATCTACTGCTAATTTCTGACATTTACATTGCCACTGTTCCTCGAGAATGTTCGACAACGCATGTGGCTTCAACATGACGGTGCCCCACCTAATTTCACAAGAGCTGTGTGTGACTACCTCAACACTGCATTTCCTGACCGATGGATAGGAAGAGGTGGGCCTGTTGCGTGGCCACCACGATCTCCTGACCTTAATCCGTTAGACTTCTTTCTGTGGGGCTTTGTCAAAGCTTTGGTTTACGAGACAGCCGTTGAATCTGAAGAATATCTGTTAGCCAGGATAGGTGCTGCATGTGATAAGGTTCAAGAAACGCCACGTGTTTTCGAAAGAGTACGCCAGTCATTGATACGTCGCCTCAATTATTTCAATAACGTTGGGGGCCGCTATTTTGAACACTTGCTATGAATCTGCTTTTGAAGCTAGGAACTAAAACATGCAATAACTACCATTTGTTTTTCTTAATTTAGTTTTCAATACTCCAGTGAGTGTAATGAATAAAATCCCGCCCAAGTGTGAACTGTGAAAGCATTAATCACTAATGTAACAAATAGCAACACATCGGAACTTATGAAGAAGGAAAATTATCTGAGTTTCTCCATCATAACACATAGATCAGCCTTGTTTACCAAATGTACGTGATACATAGTCACACGTGCCGGTAAAAATGGTTAAACGACTGCAGTGCGAAGTAAAACTGTGATTCTGGCTGCCTACCTGGCAGGTATTTGCACTTGGCTCTGAGCTCAAACTTGTGTGACTTTCTAGGAAGCGGGGAAAGTTAGACAGTTTCTCCAAGACACCTTTTTTTTTGTTAATTTTTACTCAATGTTTTGTAATCTTAAGTAAAAATTGGTAATACTTACTCTGACATATTTTATCGCAGAAAAAAAGTGTTACAACCCCACCCCCCCTTTCCCCCGCCCTTTTACATTATGGGGCTGGGTAACGGCAACAGCACATTTATTTTATTAATGATCAAGGTTTCAATAAGTAATATTCAAAGATTCGTTCTAATACCCCAAGCAGTTTTCATAATATTTCACAAAACAGTAGTTTTTAGTTATCTTTAGAGGTATATACCGCCCTTAATATTCAAGATGGACCCTAGGTTGCTGATGTGAATTAGTCTATTTTCACCCAAGGAATAGCCTGCCATAGTTTGATGCAATGTTTTAGATACACGTAATATATATATATATATATATATATATAATATAAGTGTATTATATATACAGTATATATGTCGTGGGCGAATTGGAAAATCCAGCTAATTGCAAAAGGCGCCCTCAATTTACAATGAGCCAGGCTAATTGGGAAATAAAATTATATTTGCTTATCAGCCTGTTAACTTTTAGGCTTATTGCAATGAGCCCATACAGCTTTAGGCTATTAAGGAAATGCACCTTTGTTCGCTCAATCAGTCTAGTTGATTCCAGGCTTATTGTAATACACCCACGATAGTGAAGGATTATTATAAAGTCTACAGCAGCGGTTTCCAAGCTGTGAGACGTACAATTATTTATGATAGTATGCCGTGAGAATCCAAACAAAACAAACAAATTAAAGTCGTAAAAAAATGGACTCATAAACTTTAATCGCGTTGAGTTTGATATAATCTATTTTTTCTCTTCTTCTCTAAAAAATACTGCCATTAATTTTAGGGTTGGATAGATTATTTTCAAACAAAACTCTGAGAAACCTTATGAGAAACCTCATGTCCCAAGTTTTACCCCAATCGGTAAAATAGTTTTGTCTCTAGTCAGAGCTACAGACTGACATTATTTCTAAAAAAACACTTTTTCGGATTCAGGGGGTGATGAAACGTCGACATCCATCAAAATCTCGAGTTTTGATTTTTTTGACAGTTACTATTTTTTCTCAACCATAGAGTTGTGAGAAGGTAAAAAGTAACATTATATATTACTATATTAACCTACGAACTTCATCTCATTTGCCAATATGACTAAAAAGTTATCAATCTTTATTTAATTAACATAACTTATGGACAATTGTGCATACATATTAACGTCTCAAGCTGCACTCTTTTTTCAAGGTCATTATTAAAATTATTTTCTAAATTTTTTTGCTAAATAGTTAATAGTGGTTTACAGCGTCTTGGTAAAACTTTTATGCGGTCCACAGCTTAATAAAGGTTGATGACTTCTGATTTACAAATTATATCCAAAAAAACCATTTAAAATTAATAAAAATGATTCAAACGGCAGCATAAAGCTACCATGGATCAACGATGGAGTGTGTTTCTGATTGTTATTAAATGGCCGCCGATTTTACACATCTATTACCGACCAGCCTTTAAAATATGAGCGATAAATGACCCTAACACAGGATAAGCCTATTAGAAGTTTGGGCTTTCCTAATTTCTATGTGTGCCACCCTGGCTACCCGACTTTTAGCCACCCAATTTTTTGAAAGTGCCCATAGTTTGTGCTACGTTAGTGCTGGGGGTTATCAAAAAAGGGTTATATCTATTATTTCTAATACCGGGTGCCCAGGGAGATATCTTCCTAGCCACCCATAAGAAATCGTGAATTAGTGCCTCAAATTTACAGCACTAACGATAAAAATGGAGCAATAACCAGCACTAACGTAGCACAAACGATGGACACTTTCAAAAACCGGGTGGCTAAAAGTCGGGTGGCCAGGGTGACACACATCGAATATCTTCGTAAAAGAGTTTCATTGCCTTGGAATACTTATGCCTTTTGCCCTTTACATCTCTTGTGCCATCTTTAAACTTTTGTGGGCAATTTTTTTAAATCATCAAAATGTTTTTTCCACTATTAATAAACTTCACACATCCCTAAAGACATTAAATGCGATTACGCTCAGCCACACTGAAAAAAAAATCCTGTCATCAATGTCACACTTGCCACACTGACTTGAAATCGGTGGAGAGCCAGGTGACAATCCCTAAAGAGAGATGGTGATGGGTCAGGTCGATAAACTTTACAAACATGCTAAAACAACTAGCGACATATTTATGGTTTCAAGGACAGACAACTAGTGACTTGAAGTGAGAAGGGATGAATTGTCTGCTCTACTCAGACCAGGCCGTTCTGTTTCGGTTTTGCGGGGTTTAATCAGATATATTTTCAAAATCCGGGAGCAAAATACGAAGCACCTCAGCTCGTATCAGTTTTCACGAGTTTCAGATTGAATATTAATGTGAATCAAGTACCATTATAATCTATATTTAATACACTGATCCAAGTTTGGTTTAAGAAGACCCACTAATATATCTATAATTATTATATTATTAATTTTGGGCCATACACCCTTAAGCCGACCCTGCCCTTATAGGTGTACCGATGTGGGTACCAATGAATTGTAACAGAGCGATTATTTGTGTGTCGGTGACTATCATGCTGATTAATCTGAGCTTTTTCTTAATATTCAAAATTTGTAGCACAATTAACACGAACAAATAAAGATAAACACAAGTAATGTGTGGACCTTATTTTATTAGACGGTCATGTTTACAACATTACACTCAACAATAATTAAGAGAAAAGGAGACGCGTGACATGGCCTCAGGAGAGGAGACGAATGATATGGTCTTAAAAGAGGAGAGACAAGCAACGGGGCCTCAGTAGAGGAGGAGATGTGGCCTCAGGAAGGGAGGGAAGACTAGCGATGTGGCCTCAGGAAAGGAGGGAAGATTAGCGATGTGGCCTCAGGAAAGGAGGGAAGATTAGCGATGTGACCTCAGGAGAGGAGAAGCGACGAGCGATGTAGCCTCAGGAAGAGAGGGAAGACTAGTGATGTGGCCTCACAGCAGTCTTACCTTGAGATATTTCACTATGGCTCTATCCTAAAAGCCGCACCATAGTACTCAAGCAAGGTAAACGAAACGTATGATGGTATGTACAATACATGGCCTTAAAAACAAAAATCAAGATAATTTTTTGAGAGAAACGTGGACAACTTAAATGCGTGGTTCAAGACGGTAGTAAACGTCGATGTGTAATTACATTCCTTCCTGGCCGCCGTTGAGAAAGGGCAAAACATTAAATAGAAAAGGAAACGGAACGTCGCTTTTAAAGCAACATAAATCGAGAGTATTTTTACATATGCTAAAGTTTGTTTTTTTATTGAGTTGTAAAACTAAGAGAGTTATGGTTGAAAATCTTGGCTTTATGCAGCTCGCTAACAAATCAGATTGAACCTGACCCGTATAGTCAGGACAAAAAAAAAGTGGCCAGGTTTCCAAGTGAAGTCCCTATAAACCCCAGTATTTTTTTTTATCACCACTGTGAGTAGAAATATTTTCACACTATTTCAAGGACACGTTTACTTGGGGATCACAAAAAAACAAACTTCTACTCAAGAGTGCTACTTTTTTTTTAAATTATGAAGCTTGTTACAATTTTTCACATATAGAAAGAATAATGCAATCGTGAACATTTCCGACGTCGAAGTATACTGCATACTTGACTTGACTTTTAAGTGCCGTCAAACTAAAAAAAAAAAGGGTAGGTGTTGCAGTTTTGTTTATCATTACCTGATCCTACGCCCTAAAACGTTTGATCGATTTCATTCAAACACGATATTTAGATGTTATATGGCCATACCTGAAGATAAATCGTGATTGCAATTCTAGCTCCAAAATTAAGGGTAGTTTATTGATAAATATTATTCGAAAATTTACCTAGCAATTTTGTTCAATGAAATGTGTTTTAGAGAATAAATAGCCCTGCATATTTGCTTTCCGGAGTAAAAAAATAATATAAAGGTAGTTTTTGAAAACAGATTTTTGAAAATTTTGTAGCAATCCATGATATACTTTATGAGAAAGTATGTACGATCGTGTCGTATCATTTATTTAAAATGTTTTAATTGCTTTGGGGCTTATTGATCTTTCGTGCAATTCGCGACGACTTAAAACTAGATAATCTAGAAAGACACGATGAGCATGAACTTATCAACGCACGACTTACAAAATAGCTCAATTTTAGAACAGACATAACACCCAGCCTCCCGAATGTAAATTCAACCAGAGGAACGGTGAAGCCCCAATTTGACTAATTACCAATATGATTGACCTTACTGGGAATCAAACCCGGGACCAAGAGCTCAATAAACTACAATGCTACCGACAAAGATATAAATCAAATTTAGGAGTAAAGTGAAATTCCAAACCCGTGAATCAAACTGGAGGCTTTTTGGTTTGGTGTGCTGACGTTCAACCACTGAGCTATCTATCTTCGCCCTATTTTTTTAGGGTTAACGTTCAACAAGGGGGAAACTAACGACTTTCTCTAAGAAGTAGAGAGATGATAAGGGTAACTTAGAAGAACTACACGCGCATTAGGGGAGAGAGAGGATTGGGAAAACCACATGGATATAAGACACAAGCCTCATCCTCCTTGTCAACGATGCTCAGTAATATTAAATAGTTTTAATGCTCGAGTCACACGTTCACCAAATATGGAGAGCAGAATTTACTTGAGTGGCGCAGCGATCCAGATACTAGCAGAAATGTATGTTGACCTATAACTAGAGATAGGGTAATATAGCATTAATTTTCAGTTTTTTTAGCATTAATTATTGGAAATTTAGCGTTTTGTGGCATAATTTAGCATTTTGTAGCAAAATAGGTAAAAATGTCTTTCGTCAATGTTTTTAGGGCCTATACAAAGGATTTATGATAAAAGCAACGACTAACGGAATGTGACGATTAGCCGGATGGGCTGTGGAAGGCACAGGATGCAAGTAAAACCCGAGCTGAAGCACACAGACGAGTGAAACTCAATGATTTTTTAATCACTTATTTCCGCTGAAAAACATCGTTTAATAGAAATTCTCAGCATTTTATTTAAATGCAGAGCATTTTCAGGGAATTCGCGTCTATTTCGCTAAATAGAATAATTTAGCTAAAATACTCTCAAAATCACGTTTTTCGCGTTAATTCGCGAAATAAAAATAGCTTTAAACACTTTCAAATGCCATAAAACGTAAAAAGAACTTATAAATACCCTATTTTCGACCCTTTTTTTCTTTTCGCGTTTTTCGCAAAAGCGAATTTACCCTATCTCTAGATTATTCTAAACACATTTTTTCTCTCTAATGTACATTGATATTTACGCTTATAATCTGAACAGGTAATCAGTCAGACGCGGGTAAGGAAAACTTTATTTTTTGGTGACTCTGTAAAAAAAAGTTACTATTTGTTTTAAAGTGCGTTAAGCGGGACGTCTAACAAAGCGTTGAAACTCGTTGCAGACGTTCAGAAATAAGTGGTGTTTTATTTTAAATTAAGGTTCACACCCAACTGGATGTGAAAGGTTTCTTCTAGCCTTCGTTATAAAAATAAATTCATTTTTAACAAGGACATTCTATTAGGAATGAGGATTGTTTGGAGGGTTTTTTGAATCTTCAGAACTTACACTCCTTTAGGAAATACCACAGTGTGAATATATTTTCTTACAAGTAGGCGGGGTCCTTAGCGCCTCTTTAATTTTTACCAAATCCAAGTAAAAACACGTTTCATAAAGTACTCTCGACTTTTTTTTTTAATTGATTGCTCCACGAAGAATAATAATAACCCGTTCTATAAACACACACGAACAAGTCCCCTCCTCCCAAGTTATCCTCGTTCATTGTTCAATCATCTATCTGCGGCTGCGTCGAGCTGCGTTCTGCTGGGTGCGCGTAGCTCAGTAGTCTTGCTCGCACGCGCGCTGATTACAGAGCGGACCAATTACGAACTAACAACACCACGGAAGAAGACCATGTGCCGAGTTCGGCGGGGGGCGGGCCTAGTGACCGGCTGATTGCCAAAAGCTGTTCTCATTCTCTCTCTCTCTCTCATTCTCTCTCTCAGCTAAGACTCGGTTCCTTCACCATCCGCCAGTCCCGGGGGCCAAATAAACATATTTTGTTCAGTTATTAACTTCATTTTAGCTGTAAAACTAATTTAAGTGGTAAGACTGAGATAAAACTGTATGCTTATATGTTGGGGGGGATTTGTTTAAAGGTGGCTTACTGATGACTTGTTTTTTTGTATAAAATTAGATCTTAAAAAAAATTGCTTTATTGATTTGGTTCAAAATGGGTACCTATCGGTTAAGTTTTTTACAATATAAATAATTATATATATTTGATTTTCTAAAAGAAAAACCTTTTGTAGTAGTTGACTAATATTTTTTTTTTAATATCTCAAACGATTTTGTTCAAAATTGATGTCAGGGGACTATTTTACATGATCAATAATGCATGTTTATTTTTCTAAAATAACTTAATAGTTTACTCACGGCAAATTATATGAAATTTGAAGTTTCGAAATTAGCCTGAAGATTGAGTTTAAAATGGATATATGGGAATAGTTTTTATTATGAATTAAAAAAGAATAGGTTTTTATTTTTACAAATTAAAAATAATCATAGAGTTCTTTACAAATTACTTCTCTTGAAAATTTGAAATTTTATTTAAAATATTTTATTAGTGTTTTAAGATACATATACAAATGGTGTTTATTGTGATCAACGAAATGATGTGTTTACTTGTATGAGGAAAACTTATCTAAGGGTAGATGACTAATAACCTATTTTTAAACATGTTCTTCCAATATGAGAATAATAAACAATATGATAAAGTTTGTACGATTGTGTCGTATAGTACCATTTATTTTAATTATGTAGCCACTGTGCGTGTTTGAAGTATGTTTAGCACACCGCCTCTCTTCTTAGCTTACGCTCTCTTTCTTATGAAAGCAATGATTCCTCGCCCCGCTCCCCGCCCAAACAAACTTCTAGTGGTTACTGGGCTACCTGTATTCACCTTCAAGTACCTTACCACTGTTGCCATCTTGTCGACCTAATGCCATGTAAACACAAGCCTTTCTTTTATAGACGTTACTACAAAAACAAAGCACTGTAGAGTTACGAGCGTGATCATTCATTCACTGGTGCCAACCCAAGTAAACCATGGATATAAAACTGATGGATTTTAGCTAGTACCAAAAATGAGTAAATTATGTTTCATTTTAGAAAACATTATAAAAAGACAGTTTAAGTAAAGGAGCGTTATTTATTACGAGCTAAGTCTTTGAAAAATAAAGTAAGGTTTATTAGATTAAGCTTACACAATTATGATTAATATTGATAAAGAAAGTGTCATAAAAAATAACAGACTAAACAGATTAGACATATTCTACTGACACTGCTATAGTTACATGAAACTTGCTACGCTTCATTTATTTACTCCCAGCACTGGTCAAATTTAAGATTGGCAATATCGTATGTTTCGTCAAACATAAATATGATTTCGCTAAAGGTTATAAGGTGAACTGATCGATATAGCTGTTCAAGATACGCAAAGGGCTTTAGATGAATCCAAGAGCAATCTTGCTCGAAGACATAAAAAGTAAACCTATTCTTGCTTCTAAGTTCAAGAACTAATAAAGATGTCACATCCGGACATATACCTAATGGAAAAAGTCCTCCGCCGAGCGGGATATAAAGTTAACATGGCTTGACTCTTCACACAATTCTTTGCTAAATGTATCAAATATGTTTGATCGACTCGATACATCAAATATGTTTGTTTTTTATTAGATTTATGATTATTTTAGTCTATTTATTCAACATTTCACAAGGTTTTTTAGAAAGTACAGTCTCAGGGATAAATTAATGAACTGGTATATTGTTGAGGTGATCTGTCCTGATTTTGGAATTAAAACTACATTCAGAGTCGATACTAATGTTTATAAAGTACAGGCTAGGACACATTAATTAACTATTGAGCAGAGGTCTTGTTAAATTGAACTATTACGACGTCACAAACCCAGTTTTAACCATACAGGGGATCGTATCAGGGGAGTGGAATTGTATACATTTGGAATAATATCCATTCCAGAAGTTCTCAAACAAGCTACCCCAATGAAAAATGGGAATTGTATCCACTGGAACTATAGCCACAAAAATCGGAATTGTATCCACAAATGGATTAGATGAGGTACACTGGACTGGATACCATGGGTTAGGTTAAGTTAGGTTAGATTAAGTTAGGTACACTGGACTGGATACTATGGGTTAGGTTAAGTTAGGTTAGATTAAGTTAGGTACACTGGAATGGATACCATGGGTTAGGTAAAGTTAGGTTAGATTAAGTTAGGTACACTGGACTGGATACCATGGGTTAGGTTAAGTTAGGTTAGATTAAGTTAGGTACAACTGGAATGGATACTATTCCAAATTGATGCAAGTCAGTCTCCTCATCACACCAAGAAAGAGAGGGAGTTGCATAACCCCGACATGGCGGTTAGGGCAAGTCCTTGAGGAATATACGCCCGAATTTTATACAAATTTGATTGTTGGGCCCGGGAACCGCCACAAACTAATAAAAACATACGTAAGCTACCCGCAATAAAATACAGTACACGATCGATAATAACTAGGAACGTAAAATAACACCCCTCCAAAATCAAACTCTGCTCCAAACCATACCAGCCCCCTCTTCAACTACCCTAACACATTTACGACCAACAATAAAAAAAAGAAGGGGCTAGTTTGATAACAATATACCTAATTAGTATATTTATTATGCAGAAGAAACCTCCATACATACACTCTATAACTCCCCACCCCCATTCCTAATACTCTCCATTGACGCGGAAAAAGAGCCTTGCGTAAAAAAGACAGAGAACGTCGGCTGTTGAGTCACGCCATCATTCATTATACAGGAAACGGTACATTAAAATGAACAGTTATCAAATGTGAAGAGGTACCACGAGGGCAAGAGAAAAAAATAACAGGAAATAGACAATGTTCCACACCACTATATTAATGGAGAAAACCTATATTTAGTTTGGTTTTGATGTTATTAACGAGGCCTCACTGACCGATTAATTTCCTATAAAGAGTTTATTTTTATTTATTTTACCAGCGGTGTTTAAACCCTTACTGGTAGCCACGAGGTTTGATGGATAACGGGAAGGATGTATTTCGAAAGCCATCTGAGTGAGCTTAGGTGTTTTTTATATTATGATTTTCAGCTCACGATCTCAACACGCAAATGCGGGTGTATTTACTCTAAATTATATCTTTATCATTTCTATTCCATTGGTGTAGCTACGATAGTAACCAAGAAGGGTAGTGGGACGCTAAGAAAGTTAAGAACTAACCTTTTATGTCAATGGAACGCTCAAAAGTATTTACAATAAGCCATAAGGAAATTGACAGTTCATTATGTTTAACAAAATGTTGTTGAACCCATGACAGTTGTAAAGCTTCAAAACAACTCAAAATAATCCTCAACAATCTAACACTTTCTGTTAAAAACCTATTAATAAATAGCTTTATTTATTTGAACTCGTATGGACGAAGTCAGTAATGAATGGGTACTGAAGGACTGTGGTTTGAAAGGGTCAGTAGCGGAGCGTGATGATAATTTTCGGGTAAGCTGAGTCATAAACACTCATTAAGGGGCACACTTAACGATGTCGAAAAGAGGATTTTTTATGAAGTTATATACCACCACCACCACTACTATGTAACGTAATCGGAAGTTTGATAATTTAATTATTTAATTGTCCCGTGATTGGGCGACATTTGTAACGTTATCGGAAAATTTATGATTTGATTAATTAATTGTCCCGCGATTGGGCGACAATTATAACGTTTATAATATGTTGATGATTTAATTGTTTAATTGTCCCGCGATTGGGCGACAATTATAATGATATCGAAGATTTGATAAAGTAATTGCCCCACTTTTGGACGACAATTGTAACGATATAGAAGATTGATGATGTAATGTCCCGCGATTGGGAGCTTATTGTGATTAAGTTGAATGTTTGTTGATATAACTGGTTTTTATAGCTCCGTGATCGAGCGCCAATTATTATATTCCGGTCGCGCGTTG
>CABFWB010004105.1:54464-65577 GCA_902151455.1 Timema bartmani
CTGTCAAGAGTAACCAATCAGGTATTTCTCTTCAACAGGTGCAGTGAAAGCTAGCTTCCTATTGGATATAGGGAGCTGGCTTTTCTCGCTAGTTTGTTAAATACTGCGGAGTTATATTTTGAGAAAAGTAAACAAGTTTTTCTAGTGAAATCCTTTTACGGACTATTCTGCGAAAACGCGTGATTCTCCATGGATGAAGTAAAAAGATAATTTACATACGATACTTTAAAGAAAAATACCTTCATCCATGACTTTTTAAATATATGAGAGCAGTCCAAAAATCAACTACATTATAACTACTACTACTAATAATAATAGTAATGATAATAATGTATATAAAATTATATTTTTGCTATACCTTCCGTGAAATATCTTATTTTGGTCTTGCTATTTTTCCTTTTAAATGCACTTTTCGTTCAGTAGAATTATTTAGCAAAAAGTGAACCGAAAGAGTTATTGTTGATACGGTACATAAACTCCATTCACGGTAGGAATTACTCTCTGAAAGGTCTTTTTTCCTACCAATATCCTACTATATAATAGAGTTCAGGTAGGGAAAAAGACCTTTCAGAAAACAATTCTTGCGGTGAACAGACTTTATACTAAATCCTAAAACATTAGGCCTACTCATATATATTATAGTAGGAAATTTAAAATAACTCGATAAAATAACTAAATTTAAGCTATAATCACAAAACTAAACTGATCTCTACTGAATTAAACCTTTGAAACACAGTATATATGCTCAGAATATAACAGCCACGAGCCGGGAATATCCGGCTTACTGGTCGCCTCCAGTGGCTGAGATGAATATTCCTATTTAACGTGCTATGACCAACTACACCGGCTCATGGTGAGTCAAGCATCCCTAGACATCAAGGCCCAGGGCAGTTTCAAGGTTGGTACCTAATAATTATGCACCAACCCCCCACCCAGAAGGGTGAGATGATCCGGATCAGGCCGGATACCCTGCGAGAATTAACTTCTCCCCCTCTTCTAGTATACACTGGTATGACCGGCATCGGGGGCTCGTGCCTACCACCTAACCAGATTGGTACCCGGAGCTATTTACTTCCGCTCACAGAAGCTACCTTACTATCTCCACTCTTTCCCTTGAGTATGGGAATGGGATTACGTTCATTGCGTGTGGGAAAGTAATTCCCCACTACTCGTACGTACGAGTGGAAGTACCCATATTCTAGCACATGTACTAATAACTGTCCAGGCTAGCACCGGAGCTTTAAAACAGCTCACCTCACAAAGGGAGAAGCCCCGCTCCAAAAGCCCACCACCCCACCAGTCTGCCAACGCCATCACTTGTCGGCGATTAAACTCACTTCCCCACAGAGTCCAACTCATTTCTGGGCCGCCGCTAGGCTTTCGACACCCAGCCCTGTGTACTACTTATAACGGAAGTAGTCAAACGGGGGGGCATACCAGTCCGCAGGGCCACACCCGAGCACCTGTGGGTAACCGATGCAAGCATCAGACTCTCTAGCACTGAAAGAGATGAATAGTTGCGTGCGCATTACTCTCCAATAACTCCCCGAAGGCCTGATTCTCCTGGTGCGTATGGCGGAAAGGTCTCATCAACTTATCTTGCCAAAAGGAAATGACACATTCGCTTCACGTGCTTGCTAAATTTCACCACGCTTTAAAAAAAAAAGACCATTAAAATTTCAATTTCACACCTTTTTTATGTAAAGGAATGTTTTATATCCTTTATCAAAACCTTTTAGAATAGCTGAGCTTATCCTGCCTACCTTGACGCTTCACTACTGGAAAGGGTATCCAATAGGTCAATGTGAAAGAAGCGTGTTACGTTGGTTTAGGCATGTAGAGTGGATCAGTGTGGATCGAGTGACGAGGCAAATAAATATATGAAGGTAGAGTGTGTGGATCTAAAGAAAAGGATATACCATGTAAGACGTGGCTAAATGCTGTAGATGAGTGTGTGAAAAAGAGAAACATTATAAGTTTTAAGAATAACTCGTTGTATGAATGTTTTTGAAGCGAAGGGAGTTTGCAAGGATAGATAAGTGTGGAGAAAGTTAATGAGGATGGATTAAGTATGGAGCTGTTTTTTTTTAGCTACATGCACAATTTCTTGCCTACCCCGTAAGGGAACGGCGTGATTAGGTATGTATGTAATGTATTTGTGTTTGAGAAATGATAGATCTTTGTTTATAATCATTTACTTTGATCTCAAATCCACGACATTTCTCGTTAAATGTCGTTGAAACTGAGCTAATTTCACATTTACATGGGTATTTTAAACTATATAATTGATAATTGATATAAGTGTTTTAATTCTATGGAGACAGTTTTATGACTTCCAACATTATTTTCGTGTGAACTTTACTTTGAAATAACAAACTACTTTTAAATAGCGCGGAATTTATGGGTGTTTGAAAAGCGTCTAAGTGTCCCGGTGGGCGGCTCCTTGACATCTCGGCCAGATCAATTGAGAGCTTGGAGGGATTAGGTGCATTTTATATTCAAGCAAATGCTTGTGCATTTATATTAAGATTAATTCACCTCATAATGTGCTCCTGTGTTAGTGTAGGAAGTAAACTTATAAAAAAAAAGCCCTCGCACTGCTGATCATGTGGTCTAAGACATTAATCTCGCAGTTGACTGAATTGTCAGTGACACGGGAGGTCCAAGTTCGAATCTTGGTCGTGCGCACCGGGCTAAGTCACTATTGTTTTCCTATAATCTCCACGATTATGAGGGAACATTTCTTATCTATAGCTATTAGAAAAAAAAACTGTTAGAAATACTTACATCGAGCTTAATAATTTCAAGTTTTTTTTCTCTCTATAATATAAAGATTGATGGTGATTTCTGAAGACAAGGAGGAGCTATTTTTAGGATTAAAAACAAAACATCGCACTGGTATATAAAACTAGGACTATTGGTGCATGTTCGACTCCTTTCTGAATCGATATCAACTAATCGATAACTAGTCGATATCAAACTAATGATCCTAGAACAGGCACAAAATTCAGTTCCCCAACCATCAACTATTCGTTGTATAAAGGAAAACTCATTTTCACGAATGAAGCATTTTAGGGGCCATACAAGGAATCGAACCTTTGACTCTTAACTCAGTAGAGAGACGTGCTATCAACCGAGTTAAGAAGTCTGACAAGTAGACTTACTACTGGCGAAATAATACCTGAGCCTTAAGGGTTTCGCGATGGCATGTTCACGTGCGTGGACAAATCGTAAGTTGACGTCATGTTGGGTAGTCACGTGGTCTCTAGTGTCTGTTCAGAAAACATTAGCTTTGCAATTTAGTTTGTTTTATATGGTGACAGCATAGAAGAAGTGTAAGGGAAATGGTGTATAGCTATTTATATTTAGGACGTAAAGAAGATCGTATTATAATAACAACTATAGTCCCCCTTAAACTTTCAAAGTCACATTTCAACACATGAACGGTGGAGTTCATGTGTAACCTCACCAAGCTGTACTTATTATGTTCCCTCTTGCAAAATACCATCCACAGCGCCTGTTGCAACGAGAGAGTTCAACGAACGGGTGTGAAAGCAACATTTAAGAGACTTAAATGCAAATGTAGAAAAGATAAATCACAATTGTAATCTCTCGAGATAAATTGTTGCCCAGGCATGGATCCCACTAGATAGTTATTGAGAACCACATCATTATTTCCATCAGGAATATTAGGCTGTGTCAATATTACTAATTATATATTCTGAAAATTGACACCTGGACACGGGAATCGAACCCGGGACCTTTGGCTTAGTACGCCAATGCTCTAACCACTGAGCTATCCAGGAATCGTCCCGTGTCCAGGGTCATTCTTCACTCATATTTTAAGGCAGAGTCTAAGATGGGCTTGGCGGAAATCGTCAGCTACAATTATGTGATTTTTTTTTAAATATCACAAGCCATCAGATAACGCAGCCATCTTCGACTCGGTAGTGGCTAATTGCCATATGTACAATTATTAAAATTGTAAGGGAATGCATATATATTAAGAGTAAATAGCCAGAGCTAGATTAATGGTAATTATTTCAGTTAGATATCATATATTCTGAAAATGGCAATAAGCCACTACCGAGTCGAAGATGGCTGCGTTATCTGATGGCCTGTGATATTTTAAAAAAATCACATAATTGTAGCTGACGATTTCCGCCAAGTCCATCATAGACTCTGCCTTAAAATATGAGTGAAGAAAGACCCTGGACACGGGACGATTCCTGGAGAGCTCAGTGGTTAGAGCATTGGCGTACTAAGCCAAAGGTCTCGGGTTCGATTCCCGTGTCCAGGTGTCAATTTTCAGAATATATGATATCTCACTGAAGTAATTACCATTAATATAGCTCTGGCTATTTACTCTTAATATTACAAATTGTTTTCTCTGACGTCACAACGTTGAGGGGACCATTTCTAATAGTTTTAGATTTAGTTTGTGTCGAAAAAAACAACACGCAAGTCTTTCCACTGTCATATTTTTCCATCAATTCTTGATGATAAATAAAATGGTATGGAACTCCGCACGGACTTTCTCACCCTATTGTTTAAAAATGGAGATATTTATTAAAAACTCGTAATATATGTGAAACTAAATAATATATACTAGCAAACCAGGGCAAAAATTGCGTTGTATTTAAGTATAACATTTTTTGACTCCCAGTTTTAAATTTTATAATTTTATTTAAAAAAAATTAAAGTCCTCGTTTGTATATTTGGACAAAAAAAAATCGATATTGGGTCCACAAGGGTCAACACTTCGTATTAAAATTTTAGCGCCCGGTTACAATTTTCGAAATTTTATTAGAAGTTGCACATCTTATGGTTATTGAATTGCTATTAAATTCCTCATTTATAAATTTAGACCAGTAAAAAATGTAAATATTGACTAATGAGTCTAAAATGATAGAGATAGATCGTTTCTGTATCAAACATTTACTCTAAGAGGTTAAAGGAAAAAGAACATAAACTTTCTGAGAGACTAACTTATTTACTCACTCTATGGCATGAGAGAAGTATTACGTTAAAACTTAAGTAGTATATCTGTACAACTAAAAGCTCACAAAATTGTATTAATATATTTGCCAATATTTCAAAAACTGTTGGTTTTATAAAGATATATTTCAAATAAAAGTCTTATTTTTAATAGTACTAAAATTTTGTAGTGATAAGTTATTTAGTATCTCAAATAGTTTCGGAGATTTGGAAATTTCCGAGTCTGTAAAGTACCCTAAAAGTAATTTTCATGGGAAAATCAAAATATCCATTTTATTTATAATCTTAATCAACGATTAGATACGAATTTTAATAAAAATCTTCGGAGCCAATTTTAAGAAAATAAATTTTTTCTATTTTCGCCCTTAAGGAAAATACCCTTAATCTTAAGGTTAGATAGCCAATTACAAAAATCCCTCGGGACAACCTTATGAAAACTCTAGATACCAAGTCTTAGCCAGATCGGTAAAAAAGCTTAGGCTCTACTTATGAGGTATAGACAGACGGAAATGCAAAACACACTTTTTCGGCTTCGGGGGCCATGAAACGTCGAAATTCATCAAACTCTCTAGTCTGATTAATTTTTGACTATCACAATACTTTATCTACCTTTAAGGTAGCGAGAATGTAAAAACATTACAGGAGGGGGGGGGAGGAACCCAATTAACCCATGATATGAGAGAAAATTCTTAAACGAACTTTTAGACGCAAAGTTGCAATAGTATTATAATCACCCGGTAGTCATGCTGTCCAAGGTCAAGGGTGTAGCTAGCAAAGTGGACTGGGGGGCAACATTTCCCCCGATCTTTATGAAAAATATGACCAAAACCTCTAATAATAATAATAATAATAATAATAATAATAATAATAATAATAATAATAATAATAATAATAATAATAATAATAATAAGTAATAATAATAATAATAATAATAATAATAATAATAATAGCAAAAAATTGTAGTATATAGTAATATATGATAATATATACTTTTATGAGTTTTAATAAGTGACACCCGTCGTGTTTTAAATCACAACAAACCTTTATCCCCAATATCCTCGAACATCGTTCAGTGCAAGTGGTTTAATTTTAGTTTGGTGATTGGTCATTCCCTGACAGTAAATATGTGTAGAAACGTCCCAGTCCAAAGCTCGTAGGGGCGGGCGTGAGTGGATTACCGGTGACTGGAGAGGCCAAGGTTCAAATCTTTGGTGGGTGGGATGGAATGGGTTCGACATGATAACTATTACTTAACCCATTTTAACAAGATCAATTCTTAAAATATTATGTTTAAATTGTTATGTTTATGTGTGGTTTTATCAACAGTTTTCTTACAGTGGTTTTTAAGCACATGACTTACAAACGTAGCCCAGGACAGAAACAGCTTAATAAAAACACACACACACCTAGTTCGAAAACATTTCCAGGCAATTTACTGAAGAAAACAAAAAAAAAGGGTCTACATTAGTTTCGTCGACTGGCAAAAGGCGTTCGATGTAGTGAAGTGAAAGAAACTGATGGAAATACTCAAGAAGATCGACATCAACTGGAGGGACTGTTTGCAAACCTGTACCTGGGACAGAGAGTGAGCGAGATTGAGGGTGAAAGATGGAAGGACTAACAGCGAAGAATAGAAGTGAGGCGGAGAAGCTGTTTGTCACCCAGTATGTTCAACTTGTAAGGAGAGTGGAGTTTGTGTTGTACCATTTATTTTCCTTATAAATACTCAAGTGTATGTGTGTGGGGCGGTGTCAGGGGAGTAGGGGAGGATTCACACCACTTATAATTACCCTTAAGGTTTTGTGAATTTAATTAGACTAATGGTATAAGGGTGAGTATAGGGCTGGCCTTAAGAGCTTTTGGCACCCTGTGCGATAACCGAAACGGACGCCAATCACTCTCTTCATCACTTTAGTCGGTTTTCTAAAAATTCTTATTTTTAAATCCTTAATATTTTACTTTCTCGCTACCTTATAGGTAATGAAAATCTTGGGATCGTAGAAAAAAAAATTAATCGAACTCACGATTTTTATTAATGTCGACAGAAAAAGTGTTTTTTGCAATGCCGTCTGTTTGTGTGTCTGTCTAATCCTAAAATTAAGAGTATTACTAAGGTGCGAAAAGAAAAAAAATCTATTTTCTCAAAATCGGCTCTAACGATTTTGATTAAAATTTGTATCTAGGTGTTGATTAAAATTATAAACAAAATGAATATTTTAATTTTCCCATGAAAATTACTTTTAGGGTAGTTTACAGGAGGGAGAATTTCCATATCTCCACAACTATTTGAGATACTAAATAACTTGCCATTGCAAAATTGTAGTTATATTTAAAATAAAAAAACTTTTATTTGAAATATATTTTTATAGAACCAATAGTTTCTGAGATATTGGCAAATATATTAATACAATTTGTGAACTTTGATTGTAAAGAGATACTACTTAAGTTTTAACGAAATAATTCTCTAATGCCATAGAGTAAGTAAGTAAAAAAGTTGATGTTATTTTTCCTTTAACCTCTTAGGGGAAATGTTTGCATAGCGATGGTCTATCTTTATCATTTTAGACTCAATAGTCAATATTTACCCTTTTTATTGGTCAAAATTTATAAATGAGGAATTTAATAGCAATGCGATGACCTGAAGATGTGCAACCCCTAATAAAATTTTGGAGATTTTAACAAGAAGTCGAAATTTTAATACGAAGTGTTGACCCATGTGGACCCAATATCAATATTTTTTATTGGTCCAAATATACAAATGAGGACTTTAATTCTTTAAAAATAAAATTATAAATTTTAAACCAAGAGTCAAAAATGATTTACTTAAGTATAGCGCAATTTAGGCTTGGGTTTGCCAGTGTATATTATTTCGTTTCACATATATGAGTTTTGAGTAAATATCTCAATTTTCAAACAATGAAGTGAGAAAGTCTGTGAGGAGTTCCGTACCATTTATTAAAATGTGTACTGATGTGGTGAATATTCCCCACGGAATTTCATCAGGGGCTATCAATCTGATGTAGGAAAATAATTTGGTTTTTCCTTAAAATAAAAAAAAAGTCAAGTGTTTTTGAAAAACTAAGTGATATACGAAGAAAAGGATAGATATAAATATCTGTCCAACGTAAAAGTTCCACAAAAATTCCCTCTTGCTTTATTTTGATATATCTCGTGGTTTTAAGAATTTAACAAAGATGTATATAAAAAAAATTTAATTATATTTTTAAGAATAAATACTTTTTTGTGTTCAAATTCAGGTGTGGTGTACTAAGGGTATATTTTTATAAATGATTCTACACTTACTTTACAAATGGCCCCTTGATTTAGTGATTATTATAACTGGCTACTAATCTAGAGGTCCCGGGTTTGATTCCCAGTGGTACTATAGGTTGTTTTTTTACCGAAGGGGAGTTGTTCCTATGGTTACCATGAGCTCGTTAATTAGGCTTAAGTTAGATTTAAGACTTCTACTGGCACCAAACAATCATCTTCACCCAGGCTCGGATTCAGGGGGGGGGGGTAAAAGGGTCAGTTGACTCCCCTGTGAAAGTTAGACAATTAATACACAAAAAACATGAAAGTTCAAATTTTAGAAAGAAAATACAACACAAATAAACTATACATTTTTTTGTCTTTTTACGCACAGACACCTCTTAAGGCGGGTCCATGTGCGTTATTCATCCACGTTTATTCAATTTTTGAACACGTGCGTTCTTCGTCTACGTTTAGTGAATGTTTGATAAGACTCACACAAGTGTGGAAAAAATATTCGTTTTCATGTAAGAATACTTGTCATGCAGAGCGAGTAACGAACATTGTTCCGCAGAGAAGGTAGACTATCAAACATTAAAAAGACGAATCATCGCCTGAGAGCAGTTCATCCACGAATACCGAATATAGAGTATGTGTGGACAGCAGGAGTGGTGGAACTGTGGGGGACTCTGCCCACCTGAAAATAGTTTGCCCCTCCCGGGAGTAAATCCCCCCTCGATATATTTCAAGTCCTCCGATATTATCGAATATGAAGCTAAGAGCTGGTCTTAAATCAAATTATCAATGGCTTCTAAATGTATTCTATTGTCAAAAATTTGCCGGAGAAGACCGCTTTAAATAACTTCTAAACTAGTGTTATCTAACTGACAGAAAAAGTCAAGGGAGGAAAGCAGGAAAGCTCTAAATAGCTTCCAATCCAAGGTCATCCAAATTTCATAAATGTCATGGGGAGGAAAACTCCAAATAGTTTTTAGGTGCATGTCATTTTGAAGAATTTTCAGACGAGGACCACCCCAAATAGCCTAGTTTCTGAAATAATTCCATTTTCATAATTTTGTCGGTGGAAGACCACTTCAAAGATTATCTTCTAGAGGTATCTATCTATCCTAAAAAATTAAGATGAGGATCACTCCACAAAGCTTCAAAGGGCATCCAAATTTCAAAACTTTCTAGGTGAGGAACACTTTAAATGGTGGCTTATAATTTAAAAAAACTGTTTATAGGAAGGGCCACCCCAAGTAGTTAATAAAACTATCTGAATTTTAAAAATTTAAGAGGAGGACCAAGGTTTAAAACATACGTAAGATCAAATATGAATGAGAAACTATTAAGTGGTTTTAAACAGAAATCTAACATCGTAGGTAGCTATGCTATAATTATTACCCCCCTATGAAAATGATCTGTATCCGCCCCTGACTTCACCCCATCTCATCGGTCTGAAGTAACCGCACCTACATGGTGGGCCGACCTATGAGGACGGTTATATATACACCACTGCCAGTAGAAGACCAGGAATGTCTAGTCGACAAACCATAATTGCATTCGCTAAAAAGAAACTTACTTTACACTCAAATATGTGTACATTTCCTGTAGAATCCAACATTCCCCATCCCTACTCCATTAGTGTAACTATATGTGGCTAGTATAGACGGGTAGTATAGCGCAGTGCACAATGAATTAAAAAAATAATTATTGAAAACAAAAAGTAAGTTCAAAATTAGTAGATTAGCTACGAATCATATTGTTATTAGAGGCTTCTTCTCTTTCGGTTATTGTTTCAACTAAGACGTTTTGACAAGCTAAGGGCCTTGGGTTCAATTCCCGGCACGTAGTAAAAATCTATAATCGGTGAAACACTCTTTCACAGTGATGAATTACTGACAGAATCAAGTTAATTTGTAAATTGTGTGTTGATATAGGTCGGTTAGGAAAGAACACGTTTAACACCTCGGATAACTAAATAACATAAATAAGATATCTTTATGTCTTCTATTTGTGTTATTTCAATCTTAAATTACATCAAAGAAAGAGAGAGAGCGAGAGACTTATATAAGGACAAGAGGGTTGAAGGTCGTTTCTAGAGATTGTCAAGAGATGAAAGGGGCCGGTAATCTCTCACCGCGTCACAAGGGATCTAGGAGAGTTTTATTCGCAACCGTGTCATTACGAGACTCATGGGCAATTTATCTCCTCAGACGAAACAACAAGAGAGTAATTTGAGACCACCCACCCTTTAGACACATTCAACGCAAATGAATGGACGTCCATGTCAGACCCCCGCGTCTGGCTAAACGCAAATGAATGGACGTCCATGTCAGACCCCGCGTCTGGCTACCGAGCTAAGGGTTTATTCAGGGCTTGACTTCTGGCAATGCTGAAGAATCTATCATTGATTAAATCAGGAGTTTTAAAATTTTACAGTGCTGAATTAACGAATGGGGTATTGGGTATTTAGCTAAGTTCATGTGTAAGGGTTCGGCCAGATTGACAAGCGTGCGAGCGCGTGATTAGCTTATACCTCTCGTTATTTGTTGACGAGGAGGCTCCAAATATTGGCTGAGTGAACTGAGGGTGGTTTTAACAAGTGATTTATTGTTGTGGTTTTCTCATCCTCTCTCCATTAGGCCGTTAATAGCAAGTGTGCTAAAAATAAGAATTGAATAGTCAAACGGCGACCTGGTGGTCTAGGGGTAAGGTGTCTGACTTCTGTGCTGGGGGTCTGGGGTTCAATCCTAGGTCCCGGCACAGATTTATCTGATTGACAAACCCTACCTTCACCTCTGACAAGACGTGTATTAATCACAACTTGTGAATGTGAGGAATGCCAGGCCTCCACCGTGGT
>CABFWB010004106.1:6877-65562 GCA_902151455.1 Timema bartmani
AATAATACATTCAATCAATTGTGGCATGTAAAAGAACCCTGGAAGGTATGTTAAAATACCTTTACAGGAAAAATTGGTATACCCTTTCGCGCTCGCTAGTAGAAATGCAGGCTAGAAGGAAACGGTAAACCACCTCACCTACTGTAGTCGCCTAGTACATTGTATTTCTACTCGATGGCGTAAGCAAAACTAACAAGTCGAAAGGATGAATGCATGCCTAGCTCCATATAAATAGAAATAACATCAAATCAAACTCCGGGTTGTTGACTGAAGATTAATATATGTTAATTTGTGAAACTATGAATACTACTATAACAGGATTCCCGATATCATAAAAAAGAGCGTTTAAAACATTACTAAAAAAGCCTTGATCCGTATATCTAAACAAAAATCACAAAACATATAAACTGTGGCTGAGCTTGACAACACACTCTGTCACTTAAGCAAACAAAATTAAACTCGAGTGATTTTTTGACTTTCTGTGAAAACTATTCCTTGATCTTATTACGAATGGACATTTAAAGCACCTTTTAAGATATTAAAAGATATTATTGTTGCGGTCAACAATTTAAACTTTTACAATATTACTAGCGTTATTTTATAGGTATTGATATTATCAATCAAACGTGATAAATGATATTCACGTGACCTGACGTATGAAAACGTGATAGTAGATCTAGTAACTTTGCTATCTGTCAGATATAATGATTTAAGGCAGGTCTTGTGATAAATATATATATTTAATTAATTATAAAGTGTAAAAATGTTAAAATAATTTTTTTAAATGTATAGATATTTTAATGAAACTATATCATGTTTTTTTCAATCCACGAAAAAAACTTCAAATTGTAATATTAATACAAACCAAAATATGTTAACTAAAGCACTCCTGCTATCAAATTTTGTAACTAAAAACTAAAAAAAATTAATCAAAAGGACAAAAAAAAAATAGAAAACCATAAAAATGGTTTGAAGGGGAAAGATTGGGTAGCTGGCAAGCTTGGCCTACCTCTTTTTTTCCAGCACCACGTCTTACTACCAGTTCGGGTACACTTATGTACTAATTACGCTAATAATTTTAGAGGTTAGGAGGGTTGTATTAAGAATAAAAGTACCCAAATTTGCGTGGAGAGATAGTGTAAAACCATTTGGTATAAGCCCCCTCAGTACACCAGGCCAAGATTGGAACCTCGATCTCCCCGTCATCGGCAGTCTAGTCTACTATGATAGTAACGCGTTAGACCATGCGGCCACCGAAGCGGGTAATTTTTTGTTGACTAGTCGGTTGGGGTACTCGCCAGGGAATTGAAACTGCCACAGGATGGAAGCTCCTATCAGCCAAAAACCCAAGTTAATCCATATCAAAATAAAAGAAGCTTCTCACTAGAGACAGCGTGACAGGTAATAGCTTTTGGCTGAGGTATATCTCAATTGTCTTTGAGACATATTGCCCTTGAATAACGGTCCTGTTGTGATCATAGACATAGGGAGGGGTTTACTGATTTTGGTCTTCTGCACATGAGACCAACATCGAATTTTGATTATCAGCTGATAGCAGATCTATGTTGAGTCTTCTTTAAATTATTAGTCTTGGTTTTGTTTGAAATTAACAAACATATTGAACATTATAAATCAATAAAATTTAATAAATATGGATTTAAATTGATTAAACACAGAGAGAAAATTCGTCTAAGGTGATAGATAGGAGTTTCCCCCCAGCCAACAAATACAAAATGTGCTTTAACATGTGGGACCCTCTTCAGCAGTGAACAGGATGCACAAAAACAATAAGTTCATGTAAACATATGTTCCATCTGACCTTGTTTCAGAATTTTAGTCATATTTATAATCCAGTAACGTAGAGCTGATTAACATTATAAGAAATAAGAATCAAATAGCCAAAGCTATTATATATGCTTTAGTGAGGATTTACTCCATCTAGATATCATTAAATTAAATGACCCTAGGCACGGGACAGTTCCTGGATAGCTCAGCGGTTAGAGCATTGACGTACTAAGCCAAAGGTCCCAGGTTCAATTCCCGTGTCCAGGTGTCATTTTTTCTATTTTCAGAATATGATTATAAGAAATGCTCAAACTGGCAACCTTTGGCCTGAATGCAAAGTTGTAGTCGTCATGTCGCAGAATGTCGCACTCTTTCAAAAATATATTTCATTAAAATGCTTGCATTCGGGTCGAAGGTGGCCATTTTGAGCACTTCCTATAGTTAAGCAGCTCAGCTTCACATTACTTGAGTAAAAGCACATGTATATCTAGGAAACAAAGTCAAATGGGACACATGTTCATATAGACCTATTTTTAATTGTTTTTGTATCTCCTGTCCACTGATGAAGTGGTTGTCACATGTTAGGGTACACACTATATTTACAGTTCAGTTCCACCGTTCCATCATGCGGAGGCTCGTCGTTTTTTCATTGGAAAAGTATGAAGTGTATCTAAAGACCTTACGTTTGACTTCTCGCCCCCCATTTATCTGCTTCCATTGATGGTTTTAGGCTACGGCCAGACGATCTGTAAAATACTGCCAAATAACGGCAGTAAAATAAAGCTGCTACAAATTGTGGGTGGCCAGACGACAGCTGTAGTCCTGCTTCTTCACATTACAAGCAACAAGGAGCTTTTGTGTGCAGTCTTGAAAAATGAAATAAAGACGATGAATCCCAATGCCAAATTGTGTTTTGAGTGTTATTTGTCCGACGTCAGCGCCGTCTAAAAATAGGAAGAAAGTGGTGGATTCTAGAGATGAAAATTTTCCGGGAAATTTTTGATTAGAAAATATTTCCGCAGTGGTTGGCTTGCGGTAAAGGGGTTAAATTGTAGAGTGGGGACTTAGAGTCTATTATATATACGTACTTCAAAATATATTGTGTTAAGAGACGAGTGAGCTATAAGAAAAGGGGGGAAGGGACTTTAGTTTGGGGAAGGGGTAGATAGGATGCACGGAGGATACCGGGGGAAGATATATGTCGGGTCAGCTTTAAAATTATTTTAGTTAACTTAAAAAATTGAAGTATCATTTATGAACATAATGGGTTTACAAAGGACTCACATACATTTGTTTCTTTACTACTTTTTTTTTAGCACTTCGTCTTACTACCTGTTTGGGTTAGAGGATTTGCACCCGTATTTGCGTGTAGTGAAAGTGGGAAAACCATTTATGAAATATTGCCCTTAGTGCACCTGACAGGGATCGAACCCCGATCCCCCTGTCATCGGCAGTATAGTTTATTGCGAGAGTAGCGCGTTGGACCGTGCGGCTACCAAATCAGGTGTTTCTTACTACTACTACTATCACAATAATTAATTATTATTGTTACTCTTACTATTATTATTATTATTATTATTATTATTATTATTATTATTATTATTATTATTATCCATTTATTAAGTTGAAATTAATCTGCAGAAATAATGATTGAAAATTTTCCGGAAAAAATATAGGGATAATTCTCCAAAAAGGAAACATCTCTAGTGGATACATCTCTACTGCGGGTTTTGGCGGTATTTTACAACTCGTCTGGCCGAAGCCTAACGTCTGAGCTACTATTCATCCGCGATGAGAAACCATTACTGTAATTGTAGTTTATACAAGAAAGTATCTGTGTAGGTGAGTGGCGGCATAAGCTTGTAATAGTGTACGTGTTGTCGCCCGGCTTTTTGAGAGACACGTACGAATTGCGGCCCACTCACTTGAGAGATAGGTATGAGTTGCGTCCACCTAATCAGCAGGGAACTTTCTATCATTCTGTCTTATACTTCAGAAGAAACTATCATCGTCTCATTTCGACATCCTCCGTAATATCCCAACTTCCTCATTTCTTGACGTCCAATTGTTTTGGCAAAAAAAATTAAGGTATGTTAGGTTAGGTTAGGTTAGGTCAACAGCCCGGTCCTGTTTCTTTATAGGTAAACAAATCGTGCAGCCTTAAATTACCCGCAGCCGGTAGTACGTACGTAATGAAGTAAAAGTATACCTTGATTTTCTTGCGAATGGACATTTAGATAATCTTTTATAAAATACAAACATATTTTTCTTCGGTCAGCGTCAATAACATTCTATTATGCATATACATACATACATACATATATACATACATACATACATACATACATACATACATACATACATACATACATACATACATAACATACATACATAATCACGTCGTCCCCTGACCGGATAGGCAAGAAACTGTGCATAGCCTATATTTTAAAAAACAACTTCTTAAGTAATCCATCCTCACTAACTTTCTCCACACTTCCCTATCCTTGAATACTCCCTTCGCTTCAACAACATCCATACACTGAGTCACATATGCTCTTTTATTCTTAAAACTCTTTATATTTCTCTTATTCACATATTCATCTATTACATTTAACCACCGCCTCCATTATAATATTGTTTTTATAGGTATCGATAATATTTATCAAAAATTAAAGCTGAGGTAGACAACATAATTTGACGTATGAGTACGTGAAAAAGCTATAGAAACTTTTTCTAACAGTCAGATATGTCCATTCTTAAACATATAGGGTTTTATAAAGATATAGGGCTGTATGCAAGATTGTATAGTGAATGCTTAGTGGACCAATAGTGTGGTCCCGAGCACAATATCGCTCCACAGTTTAACCTATGATGACGCAAGCAAACCCACGCTAGTGTCAACAAAGAATCCATTTATTCAAGTTCTTGCATACGGCCCTCAGAATAGCATAAAACTAGTAATACAAATTAGAAGAATAAACTTTTTAAAAAATAAGAATCTTACGCAAATATTTTTAAATCGTGTAGTTAAATTTGACTTAGTTTTATGATATTTTTTAACACCACGTAACCGTCAGCACTAAACTCATATTTACACTAATGTGGTAGGGAAGAAGAAGATTGAAACTAAACGAGATTAGCTGTGGGGAAACTTAACCCAAGTGCCTACCGGTGTGAATTAATGGTAAGGACTAGGGAGGGATATGAAAAAAGTATCGATACTTTATTAATATCGATATTTTCCTTTCGATACTAGTATTTTTTTTACTTGATACTATTTTCCCGATACTCTTACTGATATTAGTACTCACACTCTGAGATGGGATCGGTATCGAAAGAAACAATTTTTTTGATATCTTCACTCATGTTTGCACTAAAATGTTTATTGAGGTGGACTGTGGAGGAAGAACAAATTACACTATTTCTCAATTCTCACTCATTTTCTGCTACTCTAGCATTCAATCTCTTTTATCTCATCATAATGTATAGCTGTTCTTTAATGTTTGTTCATCAATACAACCTGATGCCTGGCCGGGCGACGGGGTGAGTAGCGGCCAGTCTTACTACCCCTTCCTTTATCAATGAGCACGATCATCACAAACTAAACAAAATAAGCTTTTGTATAGCTCAATGAACTCAGTTAATTCAAGGTTACCCCAAGCAGAGGAAGCATAAGAGCTTATGTGCGTTTTTTAGGCAGATAAATCAGGGCAGAGCATCCATTATTCTATTCTTTGTCAATAATTAATCATTTATCTTGATATAGTATATAAACGATGAATGTAATTAAGAAAGGGAACCTCTCAGAAGTGAATTATGGATAGAAGAAACAACTTTTTCCAGAATAAAATGTCGATATCAATACTTACTTTTATTTCGATACTAGTACGGTATTTATATTTTTCTTCTGATACTTTTAATGAGTACAGTATCGATACTTTTCTTTCGATACCACATCCCAAGGACAAAATCGTATCTGTGTTGTAGGATACGACCTACTAATCTGGCTTTACGAGAGCATCATTCAGTGACGTGGACACAATGCGATCGATCCAGGAGGGACAGATGTGCTTAGACCCGGCCACGATGGAGTCAACTGATCTCCTAGCGATTGATTCATAGGAGACTTCAACTAAGATAAGGGTGTTTGCACGTACCTCCAAAACCAATACGTCCAGCTGAGATAATCTTTGTATCCATTTATTGTCTTTAGGATAACTTTTTTCACTCCGGTATTTTTCACGGAATGAAACAACCCGTGTATTTATTTTCCCCAAGAACATTTTGTATAAAAAAAGTATACGTTTTTAGCACAATATTTTTTTTCTCCCTATCACCACGTCTCACTATTTGATCAGGCTCTAAGAATCTTATATTACAATTACTATAATGAGGTAGGAATGAGTAAAGAAACATTTTAGAGACAATCCACCCACTAGAAGAAGAGTGGTAAACCATTTAGGAAAACCACCCTCAGTAGACCCGACCGGGATTCGAACCCCGATCTCCCCGTCTTCAGCAGACCAGTCTAACACGAGAGTGAATTTTTAAGACCATTCTAACACAAATGTGGGTGTAACTGTAAGGGTTACTTAACAACATAAGCTCTGGGGTAGGTGTTAGAAGGGTAGCTAAAATAAACTCCCCCTCCCCTTCATTGACGTGTTTAAGATATAGGAAAACAAAAGCGATACATTATCTGACCGAGATTTTAGCCTTGATCTTTAACGTTAGGCCTTGTGACCACAGAAATTAGTCCCATTAATTTAATATCTGAGCACGACTTACCTCTGAGCTTTTGTGTTTTCTGGAATACATTATCACTTCCAAGAGAACGTGGATTTGGAAATCAGCGCCTTCACTTTTTACCGGCTGTTCCTATTTGTGTACTTTACTTAATTGTCTGTTAGTCACGGTAACCCTGTCATAAAAGCATATATTTATTCCCCGATTAACGTAAGTTACAACTAGACCGATCGTCGACAAGTAAAATATAAATAAACTTTCTCTCTATCTTCCATGTCAAGTGAATTATTCGGAGTGGGTCTTTAAGAGAATACAAATACCATGTATAATTATTATAAGTGTGTTTTATGTTTAAAAAACGTTTTCAGATTGCAATTTTAACTAAAACACAAATAAACTATCTCAGAATGTAAGTGTGAATTATTTAGTAGAGTATATTATTTCACAAAGTTTATGTTTTTATAATATTAAGGAAAATATAAAATGCATCTACAGTGGCTATGGTAAAGGAAGGTAGAAATATAGAAATCATAGTAAATATACTCGCGTTTACGTGGAGGAAAAGTGTAAAAAAATTTGGTACACCCGGAAGGGATTGAAACCTTTACCTCCCTAATACCGGCAAACCATTCCAGTCGAGGTTGATTCCTTTAACCCCTTTGCGGGAACATATATTAATGCATTTTTACTGTAATCGCGTCTTACTTTCCGTTCGAATTGTTCCCTTATGAAATAACTACGCTAATGTGTTAGTGATGAGGAGGGTTGAATTTAGTGAAAGTGTGCCCGAATTTTCGTTAAGGTAGAATGGAAAACCATTTATGAAAACCACCCTCAGTATGACCGACTGGGATTTGAACCCCAAATTCCCTGTCACCATCAGTCCAGTATATTGCGAGGGTGACACCTTATAGCCCGTGAACCAGGATTCAAAAATTCACGGTCCGCGGGCCATATCTGGCCTGTAAGACCTTACTACCACCCGCTTGTCTGCAATGCGTTTATTTTACTATCAAACCTGCAGTAATATAGGCCTACGCACACAAATAATAATATTTTGATTTTAGTGTGCACTTAATTTTGAATAATAAAAAACACTTATAACTATTTTAAAGTGTGCTATATATTTTTACCACTCTAAATATTTTATAGTGGGATTTTTTTACATAATTTAATAAATACGAATTCGAATGTTTCGCTAGCCCACAAAAAAAAATTACATTTTAAATATTTTAAATATACACAAACGATTTAAGAAAATATCATCCAATAACTAGTATGGACTTACATAAGTGGCCAGATAAATTAAGCTATAGGCTCGTCTGGTCTAGTTTGCCAGTGTCGGGGAAGTATTGTTTTGAATTCTAGATGTATGAACAGAGAATAGTTTTTCCTATATGGTTTCCCCACATTCCCTTCACTCAAATGCGATTACATATCCTCCAAATTGTATTTCTTACTCATATTTAGTATTCCCATCAACTAATAAGCCTACAAACAACATTTAATAAATAATTATTTTTAATACTTATGATACATTCTTTTTGTAGTATTTTTCAAATTTTACTGTCGAAAATAGGTTTATTTACCTCCCAAAAAAGGGTTATGATTTATGAAATATTAACGCACACATACTCATACAACAACTTAGCGTTATAAATATATACTTATACATGTTTTTGTTAATCAAATAAACGTACAATGAAATGCAATCATGACAATATTTTTATTTGAATCGTTAGCTATTTCACATCTGATACCGAGGGCCTCCCTATTTTTCTTCAAGGATACTGTGTGGGCCACATTTGTTCCACGGGCAGCCAGTTGGATCACACTGACTTATATCACTCTAGCACCGAGGTGGGCTATATATTAATGCGCATATTAAAAATGTAGGGACCTGGCGGTCTAGAAACACAGTGTCAGACTTCTGTGTTAAGTGTCCGGGATTCAAACCACAATCCCAGCACAGATTTAAGTTATCTGATTACCAAACCTTTCATTTGCCTCTGGCAAAGTGTGTGCTTTCACGCTTTGTGAATGTGTGGAATGCCAGGCCCTTGCCGTGGTTCGGAGCCCACGTTAAACTGTATATCCCCTCTGCTTTCCACCATCATCATTCTCACGTATCATCCTGCCATCTGGGGATAATTGAATTCGCCTTAACGGTGTCCCCACCTCAGAAATGAATTCCTCCATAAGCCAGGAGATTAGAGGTAAGAGAAGGTCGAATGGCCATGATCTAGACTCTAGAGCATCAGTTCCACCCCATATTGGAAATCTGCTACGGTTGAGCAGAATCAATTATCTATATGATTTATTTCGACTCAATAAAATTTGAAAAAGCCATCAGTTTAATTTTGGACACCCCTTGTGCAGGGACTGTGACACAGAGTAAAAAAAAACACACAACATATTTCAAACAGAGTTATAAAAAGGAATTAGGTGAAAAGAGGACGGGTGGAATAGCCGTACTGAAGTAATGTCCGATGGTGTTTTATTTTAAATTAGCTATAGAACAGACTGATGAGTTCGCTGCCTGGAAATTAAATACAGTGCTTTGGTTTAATTGATCTATGTACGTGTTAGTTTATTATTTTATTTTTTTGTGTTTTGGATGAGCTAGATTTGCCTTTCATTTTAAAAGTATTTCTACGTGTAGTAGCATCGTGTGATCAACACAAGAGGATAGATATAACACACACAGAAATAAAGAGATAGAGAAATATTTCATTGTTCAAGAAATACTATACAAATGGACACAAACAACACAGACTAGATAGAATGCTTTGGCATTGTAGATACAATTTTAGTTTTAAAAATAAATGGTACGGTGTCCCGCACAGACTTTCTCCCACTTTTATCTTAAAATAGACATTAACTTAAAACTTGTATGATTTGTGAGACGAAATAACAGTTATATACAGTGTAGTAAAAACACCACACCAAAGACCATAAATAAAATAATATTCACTGTTACTAACTCTATTGAATTAGGAACTAGTAACACTTACAGGAAAAGTAAGAAAGGAAAGGAAAAGTATATTTGTCCACCAAAGAGCATAAGAAACAAATTCATTTTCAAAGACCTGAATAATTTAAAATTATATATATTTGCTTCGAGCTCAAAAAACTATTGGTTTTATAAAAATTTCGAATTAAAGATTTGTATATTTAATAATAATAATAATAATAATAATACTTAGCACCACGTCCTACTACCCGTTCAGGTTACATGCTTACTTACTATTTACTCTTATGGGTTAGGAATTGGAAAAGTTGAATATAGAAGAAGTGAACCCACATTTGCCTTGTGGGAGAGTGGAAAATCATTTAGGAAACCCACTCCCAGTTCACCGGAGTGAGATTTGAAACTTGATCTCCCCGTACTCAGCAGTCTAGCTCAACACGAAACTTACACGTTTGCTAACCACGCCACCGAGGTGTATCTTTAATAGTAGTATAACTTTACAATGATAAGTTATTTCGTATCTCAAATAGTTGCGGAAGGATGAACTTCACAAGTTTTATTTCTTTTGAAAGACAAAATGTATAATCAGCTTGCTAAGAAAGGATTTGTTTTTCCTTTGGCATAAGGCATATTTGACTGGGAGAGATGTAGATTATCTAGTTCCGTTTCCATAAATGTAGAGGTGACCTGGTGGTCTAGGGTTAAGGTATTGAACCTCTGTACTGGGGGTCCGGGGTTCAATCCTCGGTCCCAGCACAGATTTATCTGAATGCCAAACCCTTCCTTCACCTCTGACAAGACGTGTATCAATCACAACTTGTGAATGTGTGGAATACCAGGCATCCACCGTGGTTTGGATCCGACGTTAAGCTGTAGGTCCTCCATTTCAACTCACAATCACCCTACCATTATACATTAGCGTAAGTGCGTATAACCCGAATGGGTTGTAAGACGCGGTGCTAATTATAATAATAATAATAATAACATGTATGCAGCCTTCTGGCCGTTCTGTGGGAACAGAACTTGCTAAGAGTATTCCTTGGAGGTTGTCTACACGTCATACCCGGAATGAAACTGTCCCCGTGGGTATAGTTGTTATTGCGCCTGACTAAGAATCTAGGGGTACCAGGTTCGATTCCCGGCTAGTACCATGACTATTTTTTCCCAAGAGGGGACGATCCCAATATCCATCAGGGTTTGGTTAGTTAGGCTTAAATTAAATTCATTATGGTCTCCCTATTAATCTCTATCATCACATCATCTCATTGCGGGCACTACGTGTAAACAGCCTCCATAGATGTACCCTGGGTAACATTCTGTGCCACCACTTTAAAATAATCTCAACCTAACTTTACATTAATTTAATTTATTAAAACTATTTTAAATTAATTTTAGTATTTATTTTATTATTTAGCACCGCGTCTTAATACCCGTTCGGGCTATACATTTAAGTACTAATTACGCTAATGGATTAGGAATTGGGAAGGTTTAATTGAGAGGAAGTGAAACCGCATTTGCGTGGAGGGAGAGTGAATTTTTTTTAGCAAAAACCACCCACAGCTTACCCGACCGAAATTCGAGCCTCGATCTCCCCGTCCTCGGCAGTCGAGCTCAACACGACTAGCGCGTTTGCCAACTATGCCAACGAGGCGGGTTAACTTAAGTGGTTTTTCAATTATTTTTTTGTGCGAGTTATATTGGTACATTCTTAATTAATTTAGTTCACTACTATAAAATAATCACAACCTAACTGTAGGGTCTAACTTAATTTAACATAGGCGTCCAAACTATAAAACATACATCCCTCTCGATTAAATATACAATACGCTTGGGAAAAAAACACTCAATGACATGATGATAATAATTACTAAGATGTGGATCCAGTAGGAATTTCAAACCTAATTTAAGTCTAACTAACCAGACCATGGTGACCATAGGTACACTTCTACTTTAGGGAAAAATACATGTGGTACCACCTGGATTAAAACCCGAGACCTCTATATCAGTAGTCAGGGTTGCTGACTAATAGACGAAGAGGCCATTCAAGATAGGATTGAGAGGTGGATGCTTGGCTTCCATCTGACTGTCCTGAGTGGTTTTTTTTATCAATCGTTTACCGCCATCCTACCTTCCACCCCCCTAACCACACTCCTACGCCAATACTAAAACATTTCCTCTAAATTCAACCATCCTTATTCCCAACCCCTTAAAGTAATTAGTACATAAGCGTATAACTCGAACGATTAGTAAGACGCGGTGTTAAAAAAATAAATAGAAAAAAGCCATTATGCTTAGCAGGTAGACATTGTCATCCGAATCTTTTTTTTAATCAAAACATTTAACACAGAGCTTCTTCGAAAGGGAATGCAAAACATTTTAATAAAATTTCAGACACTTTCTTTAACTTATAACTCATTTGTTTTCCACGTTCAAATGATTAATCGCTCTTTACGACACTTTTTATTTTATCTTTTGTTTGTTATTTTTTACTACACCCGTTTTGCCATCTCCTCTTGAGAAAAAAGCTATGTAAATGTGGTTTTATGAAATATCAACCCTTTTCTCTCTTTACATACATTTTCATTTATTCAACACAGCACTTTTAAAATTGGGATTTTATTCATGCTAAGGGTGGACAATGAGGATGAAAAGAGGGTACTTCCTGGGAGCGCCATCAAGCCGGTGACATAAACTTAGTTAATAATATTCACAAATTAGCTGATATTTTCTATGTGACTAAAACCAACCACGAGACATCATCGGCTCCTCTCTAAAGCAGTCTATATATTGCATATATTGTTCTCTTCCATAATAATTATTACTTAAGCGTTAAAATAACCCCGGCCCAGTTATCAGCTAAAATACGTTACACAACAATAATCCAGCATCAGCGTTGCCAACTCTGTGACCCGGATACTACACTGGGTATCATCGCTGTAAGAAGTGCATGTTTACTATTGGGAAGCAGCGTTGTCATTTTATGTTTTTCTGTGAAAAATCTCACCTCAAATATAAGACAAGTTTAGCAACGCTGGTTCGTCGAGGTTGCCAGTAGCTTCTTCTTACCCCAGTACACCCCCTTATGATATAACTGAGAGCGAGGAGATTTGGCAACAGTTAACTGAGAAAGAGCAAAAATAAAGCTTTTTTCCACGAGACCTGCAATTACCACAGAGGTGATATTGGGTGTATCTGTACTTGAAATGTTACCACCTGTACGATAAAATAAAGTAACAATATGATGACCCACTCAGTGCCCAAATGATCTAAGGCGTCACTCTCATATTAGACTGGAGAACGGGGTTCGAGTCCCAGTCTGGTCTACTAAGGTTGACTTTTACTAAATGGTTTCTCACTCTCATTTCACACAAATGCGGGTATATTACCTCTAGATGCTTCCTTCCTCATTCTTACTCCATTAGAGTAACTATCTCATAGCCTGAACAAGTAGTAGGACGCGGTGATATACTATATAGTTGCATATATAAATTCTAAATTTGTCTAATTCGACTACTATCACTAAAAATTAAATAGCCAAATCTATTATTTATGCTTTTAGTGAGGATTACTCTATCTAGATATCATATTCTGAAAATTGAAAAATGATTTGATTCCCGTATCCAGGTGTCATTTTTCAATTTTCAGATTATCACTAAAAATAAGTCAAACTCAGAATGTGATTTAATGAACTCCCCTATCATTAATTTACCCAGTACATGTTCTACCTTTAATATTTAAATTTTCATTATTTTGCTTACTGTTTTTATTTTAGTGTTTAAAATTATATCAATGCTCACTACCCTCTTTATAAGAATAATTATAATTATAATAAATTATATTTTATTAACTAACTATACGTATTTATAAAAATAGATATATTTAAAAATATATACTTATATAAATATTTATATATTCATATATATACATATATTATATATACATTTTAACTTTTAAATACAAAATACAACTATATGTATATATATAATTATATATTATTAGTAGTTATTTTTTCTGGCACTTGATATCCTGGTTCTTTTGTTTATGTGAGACTCGAACTAGTTATAGAGATATATTTTAAGTAATGTGTTGATAAACAAATATGTATTATGATGAATTAAATAGCAAAGCTATTAGATTTGGTAATTATGGTTATAGGCTCATCTAAATATATAGTTTAAATTGAAAAATAAAACCTGGACATGGGAATTGAACCCGGGACCTTTGGATTAGTACGCACATTCGTACAGATGTCATTGTACATTTGGAAACATAAAATAAAGCCTTCCTGAGTCAAAGATGGCAGCGTCATCTAATAGATCGTGATCTTAATTGATCACCCATACGTAGCTGAAGATTTCCTCACGTCTATCACAGACTTTGCCTTAGATATGAGTGAAGAATCACCCTAGAGACAGAGATATGACTGGATAGCTCAGTGGGCAGAATATTGGCTTACTATTTCAAAGGTCCTGTGTTCGATTCCCTTGTTCATGTGTCATTTTTTTATTTAAAGAATAAAATATATATTCTATTGGTTAAAAATTTAATTTATTTTAAATTTAATTTTACGTATTTTTGACGTCATAAAAAAGTAGATAGCTTTATATACGCCAATTTGTGTTGCTAGAACTGTACCATACCAAAATCAAAACTATTTAGGGCATTGATTGAAAAGTGCATCCAGCTAACGTTTTAATAATTTTATATATTTAATTTGGTATTTAACAAAGTGTTTTATTGAAAGGTTGACTTTAAAAAAAATCATTTCTATACGAAGATATTTAAAGGCGATAAAATATTCTAATTTTGACGTTATGAATAACTAAGAAACATTAAATAAACGTGATATTGATTTTGTTTGTATCGAAAATGTATTATTTAGTTTTAAGTGATCACATTGTTTCAGGTGACCTGGTGGTCTAGGGGTAAGGTGTCAGACTTCTGTGCTGAGTGTCCGGGGTTCAAACCTCGGTCCCGGCACAGATTTATCTGATTGCCGAACCCTTCCTTCACCTCTGAAAAGACGTGTATTAATCACAATTTGTGAATGTGAGGAATGCCAGGACTCCATCGTGATTCGGATTCCACGTTAAACTGTAGGTCCTCCATTTCATCTCGCAATCACCCTACCATTACACATTAGCGTAGGTGCGTATAACCCGAACGGGTTAATAATAATACATTGTTTCATAAAATTATATTTGTAAAAACTAAATATTATACATAATTTAATAATATTATTTTATTTATTTTATTGGGTTATCATTGAATTCAAATAATAGATATAGATATTTCATTTAATATATACATATTCCGACGGTTAAACAAGTGGTTTTATGTGGCTAGAATCGCACAATATCGCACAACATAAGGTAATCTTCACAGAACGATTAGACTTCAAAACCCTGCAAGATACACTAGTGATAACTTTTGAAATATGATTTAGCAACGTGATTTTAATATCTTCTACATTCCAATGCATCCTCCTCATATCTATCTATTAGCCTAATCTATTGATAACCCTTACGTTCAATCTATTAACTGAAATAAATAAAAGAATGATAAATGTAAATTAATATTGCACATATAGACAATCATAGTCTTCCAAACTATTTATGGCAAAATGAGAAGCTTCTAAATAGTATCCTAAGGATTATCATAAAAAACTATAAAGACAAAAGTTTATTAAAATCACATATGTTTCAAAGAAAGCGTGAATATATTCGCTAATTGTACTTAATGACAAGTTGATTTCAGTCAAAAGAAGGTTTATTTACAGACTCAAAAAATATTTTTTCTCCTTGGTCCAAAATGATTACCACTTGTTATAGATCTTTCTGCAAACATTTGGGTAAAATACACTTTTTTTTATATAAATGATATTTATTTAATGAATGTTTAGTAGAAAACAAAATTAATGGCTTTAACAAAATATGTGAGCATATGAAATAGGAATTTGTGGCTATTTCTTTGTTCTGAAGATCATTAAACGTATACAGAGTGAGTGTTACACCCTCTATCTACCTCGTAGTAATAGGCCACTGTAAAAAAATAATACGAGGAAGAAAGGGTATAATCTAATGGACATAATAAAATAGAAATAATAAACAAGAAACATGGTGCTGAGAGAATTAGAGTAAATAGTAATTTAATATATTCAAAACAACATATAATACATAAAGTGGCCTTGACCATCCTAGTAGCAAAAGAAAATTGTAAACATTGATCGCGGGAAAACATTCTTTCAGAATAAACTAAATAGATAATAATTCTTGTTTTGCAAGAGGCTTTATGAGCCTAACTAACCAATCACGTACTTGTCCTAACAATGTGGACTATACCTCAGTTTTAGCTTAGTGGTGCTGACTGACAGCTCACAGCTGACTTCTGACGGCTTTGAAAAGCTACCAGACCAAATTATGTATCCCTACACCGAACCATATGATCTGCAAAAAAAACATGTCTTTAGCAGTTGTCACTTCTGACATTCAAAATTTAGGTATATACCTAAATGTTGACTGTCAGAAGTCAGCTGTGAACTGTCAGTCAGCACCACATAAGCTAAAACGGAGGTATAGGTAAACATAAAAACTTTCATTAGTAATATTAAATAGTAATTCTCACATTTTTACTGTAAATGTAAATAAGAATCTAACATTAAGTAAATAGAAAATACACCAGTTAACCCTAAACAAATATACTAGAACTTTTACAAATGCCATGACGTTACGTAACACGTGAGTTACCCATTACTATCCAAAGAATAAAGTCATTAAGTTTATTTGATAAGTTCTCAAAAAAACAATCGACGAATATTTACATTATAAGGTAATGTCCTTTCCACAGTGTCCATAGTCGCCGTCCGTCTTAAATGGCGACGAGTATTGCAGTTTCACTTTGTGGTAGTGGAGATCCATCTTGACGTCGGCAGGTTCTGTAGTCGTTGGTTGATATTAAATCCTGAGTACGGGCGTTCTTGATAGACGAGTTATAAAGAGTTACTCTATTCATGGCGGAGCCAATAAATGGACTATCATAACGGCGGAGTCAATTAAAGCACTCCTCACGGCGGAGCCAAGTCCAACACTAATCTTCAATAATCAAATAATAATAACCCCGTTCTCTTAGCAGGTTACATGTTAAACAGTGATCTAACTGCGTAGCACAAAAAGGGGTGGAAAGTTGCCTATTTGGTCGGTGACGTGAAGGGGGAAGGAAATCACGCCATATTCTTGGGAAGTCCAGCGCGGAGGCCTCTGGTAGGTCGCGCCGCTCAAGCCAACGGTTTCTAGTGTCGATTTTTGAATTCTCACCTAACGATTGGTCAGCGACGTCAGAGGTCTGTAGAGAGCTCCGGGCGAGGTCAGCTACGTCATCTTCACCAGGTTCATGGTGATCACAAACATGCGCTCGCCAGTTTCTTTCTTGTCGGCCCGATATACACATCTAGTGCGGGTGCACTCAGCAAGGTTGCCCCACTCGCCGACTTAGGACGTTTTGCAGCCAGCTAGCTTTCTTGGGTGTCCAGGCCAACATATCCAGAGGGTACGTTCGCCAATCGAATTATTTGTAGAAGTTGAAGGAGTATTGTAAAGAAAGATATGGTTTTATTTATGGATTGTTTCTATTAGGAATTACAATAGAGAAGCTCACTATTGTATTTAACTATTTTCTGCCGTTTCTTTGAGCGGGTAGTATGAGAGTTCAGCAGCACCGATAGAGATGGGGTTAAGAAGTAGCATTACATCCTTGTAATGTTACATGAGAATGAATATAAAAATTTAAAACTATAGCGTGCATATTATTGGCAGGTCTTGGCGTGAAAATATTCAACATTTTAAATTAAATAGTATTTACATCACCCCTTGTTCTATAAGTTACCAATATTACTTTGGGATATCCAAATTTATCCTTATTTACCTGTATACCCTTATGGGTAAGGTATATTATGTTAAACAATTAGCTTGACAAAATAAAATATTTCATTAAAACCATCAAGAAACGACCCTTTTATACCATCGTATCCAGGCTGACATGAGTTTAGATTCACTCCAGGGCTACACCCAATATCACCTCTGAGGGAACTGTAGGTCTTATGGAGAAAAGTGTTATCTTCGCTCTTTCTCGGTCAACTGTTGACAAACCCGTCTCGGTGGCGTAGTTTGCTAACGCTTTAGTCGTGTTGAGCTAGACTGCCAAGGACGGGGAGATCGAGGGTCGAATCTCGGCTGGGTGAACTGGGGGTGGTTTTCTTAATGGTTTTCCACTCTTACTCCACGCAAATTCGGATTCACTTCCTCTAAATTCAACCTTCCCAATTCCTAATCCATTAGCGTAATTAGTACTAAAGCGTGTAATCCAAACAGGTAGTAAGACGCGGTGCTAAATAAACTCTTGCCAAATCTCCTCGCCTTCATTTGTGTTTGAAGGATGTGTGCTGAGGTAAGAAAAAGCTACTGGCAACCTCGACTAGCCAGCGTTGCAAAACTTGTCTTATATTTGAGGAGAGATTGACCACACAAAAACGAGAAAATGACAACGCTGTTTCCTAATAGTAACCATGCAGTTCCCTCAGCGATGATATCAAGTGTCTAAGAAATACATAATATTTAAATAGTTCAATAAAAGATAACACATTTAACACAAAGCAGTATCAAAAATTTAGGGATGGAGAAAGAATAAATGCGACAGCAGGTTCCTGACTGCGGTGAACTGTGGGTAAGTTCCCCAACAGCAAACTCCGATAAATTTTTGTCAGCTTTAAAATATCTCTTGAAGCCATTTAAAGAGTTTTAAACCATAATTAAGGTGCTACTTCTTTTACAAGACTCTACTATTATTTCAGTCAAAGCATTGAGTAAGGAATACTGTTTGATCGTTTCCTATTGTTGTCATAGACTTCCCTTATCCCCTCCCACCCTTGATCCCATGAGGCAACTTGTGAATATTAGCTATGTTTTTTTATGTGGACTTCTGAGTTAATTCCGCGTGCACGTTCATTCCAAGTCTGGTGGGACGTGCAGCTCTTTGGTTCGTGAATCGTGCTTTGAGGTCATAGCACATGTCTTGTAATAATAACAATAAAACATTACATTCATTAATTTATTCACACATTTAACAACAAAAATAATCTTTCGATGGTCAAACTAGAATGTAGCTACTTAAGTACGTAAGGAAGCACTTCCGACCCTTGGTTAACTCACAAAACTGTTTGTTTTGACATCCCCTATAACTCCATAAAGTTTGGTCATAAGAGTTTATTTCCACCCTGTAATATACTATATACAGTACATTAATTGAACTTAATGACGTATAATTTTTACAAATAAAAAACATATATTTTTACTAATTATCTTAATGATTAAACCTCTTTTATTTATACTGTGTGTAGTTCCTTTGTTCTTGTCTGTATAATTAATGTAATGTATAATTCTACACTGGATAAAAATCAAATTAGCCAAGACTAAAACATATTATGTATTACTATTAAAAAAAGATAGTAAAATTTCAAATACTTTATAAATTACTAGAAGCTATTAAAATTAATTATCTGAAAATGTTATATCCTTTAAGTATATTATCTAAACTGTTATTATTATTAATATTTACCATACCGATGAGCTAAAAATGTCGATTGATTACTTCATTAGTCAAAATTAACTATCAGTGTGAGGAATATACAATTCATAATTGACTATCTTTCAGAACCAAGTAAGCAAATGCAAGCTTTCATTACTCACAAAAAAATAACAATTTTGTTTGAAAAACTTTATTCGTGTGTTTGTATAAATTGTTCAATTGTCGTTATTACTTTAATTACTAAGTAATGCATTTATATTTTCATTGCTCAGCTCGGTAATAAGCTCTTTCTCAATCAACAATATCTACAAATGAATTTATTTTCCAGCTCTTAGTAATCCCATCCTCGCCTTAAGTTAATTAAACAAGTCGTTTTGAATAATTACAAAAAATATCGTATTTTATTGCTCACGCTACAAATTATCTAGTTTTAAAAGTAAAATGTTTAACAAGGCTCTGTTTTAGGCCCTTTATTTCCTAAAAATAAATTAATGAAGTCATTCATTGTGTCTGTCTTTCTATCATGTTATATTCCCAATTTTTCCGCCCTTTTAGACCTCAATTAACTTTGTAATTACTCTGATATTCTAAAACACTGACTTTCTAGCATTGCTTTAAACCCTTCGTAGAATTTTTTTTAAATATATATTTTGAAAGGGAATTTTTTTTTATGTTTGGCTACATTTATTTTAGCTACCGGCATACAGGTACCAGTATAGGCTAGGCTTTATGCAACTATCCCACACATTGACACGCCTAATCAAAGTAACGAATCCACAATATAAACACCCTTCGAATGTATTCAATAATTAACAAATTAAACCCCGATACAAAGCTTTGTTTCATCAGGGAGGAATAATCAATGGGTAAAACAACTTACGACTTCTAATATAGTTCCGTTCTTTTTAAAATGCAATAATTGTAGGCGAAGAACATCGAGAACCCACAAGAGGTAGAAATCTCGTATCAAAAGAGCAAGAAGAAACGGATAAAAAGCGCACAGGGGAAAAAAATACACTTGCATATCGTGGCAATATCGCATACAATAGTTACAGTAAAAAATAATAACACTCCAGGGAAAAAAACCTCACTCTTTACCATGATTAAGTTAGGTTAGGTTAGCTTAGGTTAAATGTTGCCACATTTGTCTCGTAGACTACAAACAATGGTGCGCTTTAGATGTATTTACCTTGTGCGCTTCTGATATAATCCAAAGCAAATCCAGCAATTGCGCTTTCAGTACGTAACCAATATTGTAAGAGCTGGTTCGGTGGTCAAGTGGTCTAAGACGTCACTATCGTAATAGACTGGACTGCCTATGATGGGATTATCGGGGTTTGATTTGGATCAGATGTACTGAGAGTGTTTTCCTATATGGTTTCACACTCTTTCTTGACATAGCTGTGGGTATATTTCCTCCAAAATCTCCCTTACTCATCTCTACTCCATTAGTGTAATTAATATTTTTCATAGCCCACTAGTGAAACGCGGGGGAAAATAAATTTCAGGCCAGGTGTGAGAAGTCAGTTATAATCTATAAACCAACATGGCATGGTTTGAAAATGTGTAATATTGTATTTAAATCTTTTGTCTTCACTTTCAAAAGTTTAAAAGCTGTTATTTAGACTTATATAATCATTTGGACTCGATTGGACAGAAACGATCAGAGCTTGGCAATTCGGATCTGAGCCAAATAGTGTCAGTATATCAAAGTGAGGCTGCGCATACATTTGCCTTCGTTCGGCCTCGAACCAACTTCACTGCAGATTTACCTCTTCTAGTGTATACACACCATGATCAAAATATCAAAAGCTGTAATGTTTTAACAATATTATTTTTTATTAAAAATATTTATCTTTGTAACATAAATTTACCTCCGTTTTACACACACAATAAATGTTTGTGTACTACATTTTATAATTAAACCATACCATGTTCTGGGTAAAATTAATTACCATCCCAATCATTTTATCCCTGTTAAGCTCAGCTCAACTCTCATGTTTTCGTGTGATATTGTTGGTAGTTTTTTCACACAGAACCAGAAATAAAACTTTCAACTACTTATGTTTATTGTTGCTTTAAAGTTATAGATGTTTATAAATAACCATAAAAAATCATTGAACACAAGAGCATTAATTTCATTTTTAAAAAAATATGAAGGAAGGTTTGCTGACAAAGCTAACAAAATACATTTATTTGGAAGTTAACGTACATAATTATTCTCTACTATTATGCAGTTGAACACTTTATATATTTATAATTATTAGCGTTTTATATTATTTAAATGCAAAACATCATTTGAGGGTACTTTTGGACTTGCCTATTTTTATAGTTATATTTAAACTACACAAAAATACTTAACTGATCGACAGTGAACAAAGTAATATGATTAAATAATAGGGTTTAAAGTAGTATAATTAACTTCCACAGAGACAACAGAATAATTGATAACTAAACAAATTTTTCACTATTCAATAATTTTAAATATTGCATCATTTTTAATACTTTATTAAACCTCAGCCCGACATTTTGCTGTTAATTTATTGAATAAGTTGGAATGTTATCAAACTATTAAGTAAATTCAAATATTGTAGCAAGAAACCTACCTAACTAGCGCAATACAAATAGATAATATTGTTCTGATAGCAGAAACCAATTATTAATCTTCATTCAAAAGGCATTTTACACTGTGGTTCTTAAATTTAAACTTATAGTAATTCAATGCAAAGCTATAATTACATTTTATGAGATAATTGAATGATATTTAAGCTTAACCAAGCCACGTATGGCTGAAAACCAGATGAGTTACAGTAGTTAAAGTAGGTAAGTAGAATTTGTAACTTTTTACAAATTGATAATTTGTAGCTGTGGACATTACTAATATGTTGTGTTTTAATTTCAGTATAACAAAGACTTTGTATTTTTGAACAAAACCACTAATTATTAGAATTATTTAATAATTGCTAAGATTTATGAAGAAGCTTTCTTTATAGACCAAGGAATATAATGCTTCAATAAATGTGACTACAGTAGTCCCATAGCTTCTTTAGTGCTGACTGACAGTTCACAGATGTCACTTATGACAATCAACAGTTATGTATATACCTAAATTTTGACAGTCAGAAGTAACAGCTGCTAAACACGTGTTTTTTGCAGATCATATGATTCGGCGTAGGGATACATAATTTGGTCTGGTAGCTTTTCAATGCCGTCAGATGTCAGCTGTGAGCTGTCAGTCAGCACCAAAGAAGCCATGGGGCTACTGTATGCATTTTCTAGGTATTAAGAGTTAAGTAGGTTGATAGTATATATTGTTGTTGCACTGCAGATATGTATGATTGTACCTGAATGCAATAAAACGTTTACAGAGAAAGGCGGTGAAACGTAGAGATATATAAAACTAAAAATTATTCTCAGAACAAGACGGTTGGAACTAGATTTTGGTTGGAGTGTCTCCAAGCCAAGTAATAAAACTCTTGGATGATTTTTAAATAACGGAATGTAGTTCTCGTGGAAATTGAACAATGTAAAAAAAAACATTTAAAAAAATTCCTTTGTCATATTCTTTGAATTAAATTTAAAAACATATCTAATACATATATAATAAGGGATATGTCTTCGAGAGCAATTGAGTTTAATATTACTTTGTCAGAAGGCGAGAATCAATATTGAATTATTATTTTTACTCTAATACAATATTAAATGATTTTTTTGCCGACACGTTAAAATGAAATAGAACAAGTTAAAATGATATTATAAAGAGCCAGTGTATATAATATGTAACTATAGATAGATGAATCATTTATACATAAAACATCAAACAAAATGAATGATTAATACATGATAAAAGTAGGCTATTTTATTAAGTGATTTGGGAAGTTAATGAATTAATAAAAATTGTCACAAAAATTAATAGCTATAGTATAAATTAGGCTATGATTCATTAAATAATTTCCTGTTTCGACAAGTGAAAGGTAGGTACTATATTAAGATGGATGGATCATGTGTGCATCGAATGCTTATCAGGGGATCCTCTATTGGGAAAAGTTTTAGAAACATTGGTCTAAAGCAATGTTATGAAGCTTAGGTTGATAAACGTGATCAAATGCTGGAGGTTGAAAAAAATTATATGAGATGGATAGAGGAAACATTACGACAAAAGAATATGAATTAAGGTACAAATCTTGACCACACTGGCCCGATTAGGTCTTATACTACGCTGGAAGGAAAGGTAAGTGATATCAAGGAATTAAAGGATTAAAGGATTTTTTTATATTTTTAGTTAAGTGTTTGGTAAGTGTCTGATTTGAAAATTGCATCTGTTCAATAATGATAGTTTTGTTATTTTATAAAACACTGCTTCTGCTTGAAAAGTTTTTCTGATGTGTGCAATTTCTACCTTTATGGTAATGATGAAATTTGATACATTGGTTCATGAGCTTAGGTTGATGGTTAGCTTTTTAAATGTTCAGCAAATTTAGATCTTGCTTTGCTATTTTCAAAATAAAAAATGTGCTAATTATAACCAGCCCTTAAATTACGGCCAGTTTACCGGTGTATATATTATTGCATTCACATGTAAGTTGATACATTCCACTTTTATTGTATTTGTCGTTTTTATTTAAATTACTTTTATTTATGATTTGTGATGTTGTTGTTAGAAACAAAAGCAAAGTTTTGTATTGATATTTTAATGCGATTATTTTCTGGGCCAGTATAATTGAATTTAATCCATTTGGATTGTTTATTATTGGATCCTTGATAGGTATTTGACAAGGTGGTGGAAAAATTAGATTTTAATTTGTTTTTGTTTTTTGTTTTTGAAGAATTTTGTAAACTGTTGAATGGGAATACCGATTGTTCGTATTCGTTCGTATAGTTTTATATATAAATCATTCATTAATCTGTATTTACATAATATTTACACTGTCTCTTTATAATACGATAATCATTTTAACTTGTTATATGTCATTCTAACTGTGTCAGTAAAAAATATAAATTTTTATGGTTGTTTTATAGTAAAAAAAATGTAATACTAAAATTTTTAAAACATACATACCTAATCACACCGTTCCTTTACGGGGTCGGCAGGAAAATGTGCATATAGCTAAAAAAAAAAAATTATTTAATTAATCCCCACTTCCCTACCCTTGCATAATCCCTTCACATCAACAACATCCATACAGCGAGTCATACATGCTCTTTTGTTCTTGTCGTGCGGCAATCTTGTGACCGTTCCGAAACCGAGTGAACCACCGAGAGCCCCCAGTGCGCCCGTAATTAGTGTCCAGAATTCTCGAGAGGCAACGCCAGGCTGAGAAGGGCTACTAAGCCCAACACTTAACAATAAAAGGGGCCAAAAGACGATTCAGTGGCAGTAGCGGGACGGGAATGTATATAGGTTAATTAAGACTAATTCTAAGAGTGTATATATGTATGTGTTTAATATAAGTTATAGTGTAAGACTAGGGAGGAGGGTTGGGCCCAACCTCCTCCCCACGGATAAAAGCCGTTGATGTATGGATGGCACAAAAATAATAAAACAGAAAGGTAGGACAAACTAGATAACCAGATATACACTTTTGGAATACACCTTCCTTTTGATCCACACATTCTACCTTCACGTATTTGCTTAGTCCCTCGATCCACACTGATCCTCTCAACATGTTCAAACCAACGAAATAAAACAAAATTTATAGGAACTCATTTTTAATGTCATATATGACGGCGGTGTAGGGTCACACATGCATTATTTAATTTGTTACTCATTATAAAGCGAAGTGATTTAAAGAGGTAGATATGATCGTTTTAGTTATTTTTACTTTTTTACCGCTTTATATTTTAATTGATATTTTATCTTGAAATAAACGTGGGAGAATACCAATTTTCCTTATTACTTTCTTTGGGGATACGTTGTTGGATTCCTTCTGCCTCTTTAACTTGTCCAGGCACGTCTTACTTGTAAGAGTGAGAGAGAGACTGTATTAATAACGAAAGCGTGCTTCCATCAAGGTGAGCAAGTAAACAAAAGACAGCGACAAGGTGCCTTACTCTGATTGATGTTGCCTCCCTTACACACTATAAGTGTCTCGTCACGATGTTGTACAAGTCGAGAATTCAATATTCACCCTGTAATGTATCATATTCATACTTTGTTTAAACTTGTATAGGGCTAAAAACTCGCACGTCGGTGAACGTGTGCCATCCACATTGCAAGCACGCGTGCAAACCATAATTGGCTCAGTGCACGCCGGCCGTTTCAGTATAAGGTGGTAGATTATAATAGTGTGCGTATTTATTGAGAAATGAAATATAAGGCAACATCCCCTAAAAGATCGACGTTTAATTCGCACAATAAATTGTATGACAAGACTTATAATTTTACCAATTCAAGAAATACTCAACAATTAATCAATACAATTTTGAAGAGTTAATCATTTTCATTCGTAGCCTTAAAGAGAATGCACAAAGATAAAACCAATAATTTTTTTTTTTAGAGTAAAAGACTATTGAGGTTGTCTAAAATCAATAAAATATTGCTTCAGTACAAGCATAGAGTTTTAATTTTCTTCACATAATTATATAAACTGCTGTTGAATATCTGTTATGAGCATAGCGGCACTAGATTACAAACTTTTGAGCAATAGTTGATTTATTTTTTTAATTAAAAAGTTTTAATAGAAAAACCACAAAAAACACCGACCCTTTTCTCGTGTTACCTTCCTTCCAACCTTAACTAAACACAGATATTGCATTATTTATTTTAATATATTTTTCAATAAATTAACATTTAATACATTGCTAAGTTTTTATTTAAATACAACCTATAATTTTTCTGATAAAATATTATATTTATATGAATACAATAGTGTTTGTTTATAAATTGTGTCTTTATATTAAAATATTTAACCGTTTATATTCTAGCTAAATAAATTTACGGTCATCAAATAAAACCAATTAGTTAACACAACCGTACTCTAATAAGACTGCCATCATGCAAAGAACGTGTGAATAGATAAAATTACGGATACAACTCACTAATCATGTCGAATATATCAAATTGCTAGCAGACCATCAAGTTCAGTTCAGTGCAGTGCAGCGCAGCGCAGACCTACACGTACAGGAGGAGCAAGACATACTATACGTTTTATCCTTGCCACTCTTTTGTACGGAGATGCGGTGCGGAACGGTCCGAGTGATGCCATCTATCTATAGTAATAAAATGATGTGTTTGTCTCTGTGTTTGTTTGTGTGTGATGCCCAGCCAAATCAACGGCACGCAGAGATCTGAAATTTTTAGCATAGGTAGGCGGAAGGGGCTCTAAATGCATCTCGAAGCCAGATTTTTAAATTTTAAGTTAGCTTTTTAATTAGGCTATTTTTTACAAATATTTGAAGAAAATATTTTTATCTGGTTTAGAATTACGTTTCAGAGATACGGGCACCATGTAGGGGGGGGGGGNCTCCACTCTCCAGTGGAAGCTCACACATAGAGTTTCAGATATCTTGTGGTGTATGCATTAGTGAATGAAGGGGAGGGGGCATAGGAGTAGGTGTCTATCCCCCCCACACCCCTTTCCCATTCAGATGACCTTAAAATAAATTATCTAAAATTGTGTATTTAAAAAATAGGTGAATAGTTTCAATTATCATAAATATAATGTTAATGTTATGTGGGTAAGTAAGTATATTGGACCTATTTTTGCAACGACCTGACGTGTGTAATATCTATCGGAACCATTCTCCAACTTTATACAATGAGCCCACTTTGTGAATTGAGTGAATCTAGCTCCACCGATATTCGCTAGTAGCAGTGCGTGTGTGCTGGTAGTGCTTTTTATTTTTCAATCTCAACCATCAACAGTTTAATATCTTAGATAGTTCATGTGTGTCAAGTCATCGCATCTATGGCAAACTTCTTTAGAGAATCAGCTGAGAGAATATATAAACTGGAAGAATAAATTCAAGCTAGCCTCAAAAAAGTAAAATTTGCCTTTAAAAATATGTGCGAAACAATATTGGTTGAAAGGCATGAGGCATTTTTGACATTTTTGGACACTCTCCTTTGCCTCCCTATCGTATTGGAAACGATCACTCAGTCACCTGAAGGAAGAGGAAGCAATGCATTTCCATTCCTTCACTCAATAATGTCGCCAGAGTTCCTCTACCGTGTGATTGTTTTGGCTCACGTTTTGGGACTAGCTCCGCCCTTGGCTCGGAAGTTACAGGCAGAGTACATGAATGTACTCAAAGCAATAAAGCTCGTCGAAGTGACTATGGCAAGCCTCCAAGAGCAACGTAAAAAAAGCATTGATTCTTTCAAACAATTCATCAAAAATTCCGAAGGTTTGGCAAGAGGAGGGTGGACAGAAATCAGTAAGCCAAGAACAACACCAGACTGAACTGTCAATCATAGTCAAGGTATTCAGTTAAAGATATATATCGTATTGCAGTGTTCCAAAATCACAACTGAAAAAAGTTTGACAGTTTCAAAAGCTCTTGTCATCAGAGTTCACTGACAATTTTTAAGATGATTTTTGCAAGGAGCTGAACCTTACGAGGATGATTTGCCCTTGTTTCTCAGCTCTGATAACAATTTGGAAATCAAACTCTTCAGATAGGTATCCTAAGTATCCTTCATTATGCTACAAAATATCTTCTGTCCTACCAAACACCAAAGTTCTCTTTCAACTCTTGTGTACACTACTTGTCACTACGAGCACATCGGGGGTGTTCCTTTTCAACCATGCCTCGTCTTAAGACATATCCTCGCAGTACAAAGACAGAAGATCGCCTAAATGGGTCGGCTTTGCTTCCCATCCACCAGGACATCGCGTCCACAATTACGTCTGAACAAACGTTGGACACCTTTGTTAAGAAGCACATAAAAAAGCTTTCTGTAACCTTCCTTTGAAATAAAAAACAAAACTAATAATTTTTTGCTTTCAAATGTGCCTGTTTCGTTCATATTTGGTACGAGGAGTAAACGTGTTTTATCTTTTTGATGTCTCTTTATTTATGTCATTCCACACAACACACCTGACCTATCCATGGTTGAAGGCATTGTTTGCAATATTACAGACAGTATAATTATGATAAAATTATACTGAATAAAGGAATGTAATAAACGTCAGATTTGATTGAATTAACCAAAAAACACCAATGAATTCTGGTAAATTTTAAACATGCTTATTATTTCATAGCTTACTTCCTTGAGCCTAGGATGACCTCCAAACACCATTTTTAAGGCTTAGATTTTCCAAATTTTTCCAAGGGTGGAACCCCGAACCCTCCTCCCCACTAGGGTAGTATTCCACTCCCACGGCCCCCCTCCCCTCCCAGAAAATAATTCCAAACTCTCCCCTGGATGTATAGCTAAATCGATAGTATGGACAAAATATTTAAGATTACTCTGTTTAGAGATAGACTGACAGGTTTCAAGCGGCCCCGGACAACAAATATAGCAACAAGAAAAGTTAATATCACTTATTTTGAACGTTTCCAGATGCAGCCATCATTAGATGTATCTTTAATTTAAATTGAATATATTTTGAATACGACATAATTATGGACACTAGAATTGAGCCGGGGACCATTGGCACCAACGAATACTCTTACTACGTACTATTGGTTCGCCCTGATATCCAATTGGTAAATATCACTAATTTAGGGCGGAATGTATAATAAACATTAGGTGTGGTGTCTTAGGTTTAAGTTTAATAATATTGTGATGATTTGACCTCAGTGGTCCTGGAGTTAGGTGTTCGCCTCAGGACATGATATTAGTGGGTTCAGACCCAACCGGGAGTCAATGACATTTTTTTTACCGATAATAATCCATAACACAGCTTCCTTCGGACCGGGGAAGTAAACGCGTCGTGTCGATTGAGGCATGTAAAAGAACCCTGGAAGGTATGTGAAAATACCTTTTCCGGAAAAATTGGTAGGCCGTTTCGCTCTTGTGCTGATATAATCAGTTGGTTCGAAAATAAATAAATAATAAAAATGTGTGTGGTGCGATAGTGCGATATATGTGCTAACAGTGAACATTAAAATAAACCAACAAAAATATATGCATTGAAACAGCAGACTTTTTTTTATCGGGATTCACATTGAAGACTACCTTCAGAGAGATTTTTTCTTTTAACATGCATATCTCCCATTCGTTTTTTTTAAAAATATCCGTTTGAGAAGTGCTTTACCCTGTCGGATTTTTACAACATGTTTGAACAGATCAATAGAAGTTTAAAAGTGTTTTTACAATGAATCTGTTTCACACCAATCACTTTTTGTCTGACTTTCGAAAAAAAAAGAGTTAAACATGCCAAACAGGAGCGCTTGACGTACCGTCAAAACTTATATTCCCCACATCCTTCAACAGTTTGGAAAACTTAACTCTTGACGGGTGACGGGATGGGTCTTTAAAGGAGGTCACTTTTTTATGTGCACTTAAATAGTTACTAATTTGCCCTTGTCATCACCGTTTTAATAGAAAATATACTATACATATAAAGGGTAGAGTTTGTTCACCATAGATTTTTACCTGAATGACAGTCGAAAAATCATATATTTAGGTTTTGGATTACCAACACTTGTAAACAATCACTGTTTTGTTATAAATGATAAGTTTTTTGGTTACGTGTTATACTTTACATTTAAAATAACGTGAACTTCAGGTTTCTTACACTATTTAATTACTTTTAAACATTTATTTTTATCTAATCAAAAACATTATTTTAATCATAATTAAAAAAACTACTTATTCTTAGTTTTGCAATGTTATTGATAATTTGTAATATAGTGCATACATTAATACTTTTTAGTAAAGGCATTGTATTTACTTGAAAAAGAGAAAATATTTGTCTTTTTTTATATATAATAAATTATTTTATGATTATTTTATTGCATTTCTAAATATTTAACTGAATAAAATATTGTTATCAACTACGTAAGTGCAGCATTGTGAACAACTTGTTTGCGTCATGATCAATCACATGGTTTAAGTTCGTCGGTCACCATTTTGAAGCTATATTTGTTTGAGCTTTTGTAAAAGTGCTGTGAATAAAATTTTTTAAGTGGAATGAAACGTTAAATAAGCTTTGTTCTCGTCCTCAAATAAATATAAATAGTATTGGCCCAACTTACTGTGGTTAACTATCACATTCATACATTACCATTATGTTTTGATTACAGCTAGCCAAAGCGACAGATATCAGCTGTCGGCGTAGGAATACATTAGGGACTATTTCTAGTAACTTTTTGAGCTGTCAACCAAGTAAACTCGGGTGGTGAATGTACTCTCCATGGATAAAGGGGGGGAAGGTCCAATTTTAGCTCATTTTGAGTTAGTGCTGCTATCTGTTAAACAATTATACCTTTTTAATGCACTTAGATTAGGCATATGGTTAAAAGAGGTATCCGTCATATTTAACATAATTTTAAATTAATAATTATTGAGATATAAAAGTTATTGTCCTGGAAAACGTGTGTAATGTACTGTACCTCCCCACTATTTCCCTCGTACCCTTCACATATTAAAAATATACTAGCTGGCTCGTTGATGCATCATTTGTTGATTTTGTAATGGTAGATCTCAGCTGTGGCTCTAAGATTACAGGAACTTAAATTAAAAATGTAAATAATCTAAGAAGAATATATATTCCTATTCTAATTTTAATTCCAAATTAAAATTTTCTCCCTTTGAATGTTATTTAAATTAAAAATTTTTTGTCACATAATTTAATTTTTTTTAATAATTATGAAAGTTTCTTGGGTATAACTCCGGTAATCAATGTCGAAAAATATAACTACACATTTTATAAATATATTAGCATATTATCCCGTTTTTGCGCGGTAATCAGAACGTCTAACATTCGGCTGTCCACTCTCTGATATTTACTCGTTGCATAATCCTGAGCTATCCATGGCAATCACAAACCAATCATGGCAATTAATAAATTAAAATAATTTAAATGTTTGAAATCAAATATCACCTTGTTAACACATTTTTAAGCTTTCAAACGAACGTAACACTTAGACGGATAAAAAAAAGTGACGAACGCAGATATATGGTTTCACTGCCAACACAATGTTACTACATTATTATTTTACAGATAGGCCTATAATATATGTTAAATGTAACATTGGCAGAACATATTACTTTAAGTGCATTTTGACATAAACTTTCTTGCAGTTATCTCTGTCAGATACAGTAAGAACATGGTATAGGACGAACAGTTAAGAAAATATATTTAATATATTTTTACTATAACTATACAGTGGGGAAATCAATCAGGGTATTTAGAACATTCTAAAAGTATTTTTTGCATTTTTGGGGTGGTAGTAAATCATTTGTCTCTTCAGAATTAACAAATTCTCTTTCTAAAATTTGCTTTGTTGAATACTTTTATAATGTTTTCATTGTTGTAGTCCCATAAATAGACTATAATATAAGCCGAATGTATTTAAGATTTTATTGTGTGTACCATTTAGACCTCTATATGCTTCAATAACTTTGTCAAGTTGTTTTTATAACAATGACAATGTTAAGGAAGTTTGCAAACACATCAAAATTTTGTTTTACAGGATTTTTTTGTTTTGTAGTTTGTTATATTATTACATATGTACTCCCGGCTGGTTCTCATATCTACACTAATAAGACATGAATACGTAAGGTAGAGTTTTAGAATAAATGTACCCGCATTTTAGTGTATAAAGAGTAGGAAAACAATTTGTGTAAGATCTCTCTCACTACACCATGCCGGGATTTGGACTTCAACCCCATCACCGGAAAGCCATACCAAAGGAGTTAAAACAATGTTTATTTTAGAACAAAATGTGTCTGTCCAAAGAGGAAAAATGGCTACACAACAATATAATAAATAAAATGTTACAAGTAAATTGATAATGTTTCGAAACTCTTTTGGAAACCATTGTTAAAAATGTTCATGCATAAAATTACTTACCAGATAACAGTTGGTGGGTGACTGCATACTACGGGTCCTCGTGACGACAATCACCACCATGAGGTTGCCAAGAACACCGAACATTAGGATGATACCCTGGAAGAATGTGCCGATAACACGATAACGGTACGAGTAAAACTGTGGGTCCTTTAAAACCATCTCATCTTCCTCATAGTTTACTAGTTCACTGAAGTTGTCACTTCCGTTATGCCATAGACCGGGCCACGCTGTTTCTTCACTGTTATGCTCGATACCGGGCCAAACGTCTTCAAATAAACTACCGTTCTGTGATGACATTGTCATATTCATTGTATCGATTAAACACACACTGAATCCGTTTCACTTTTATAAAACAAAACATAATATATAATATTGAAAGATTTGTTTTATTTTAATCAAGCTATATTAATATAAATACTTATGATACAAAATTAATAGTAATGGGTTGGTTTAAAAATATGTAGTCTAAATCATTTATTTTTAAACTTAACATAACATTTGTTTACCTAACACTTAAAGAAAATATTCATGACTTAAGAGCGTTCATCTTAGCGGGCCCAACTAGGTTCCCGGCTCGTATCTGCGTTTGTGCGTGTGCGTGCGAAGTATGGGAGTAAAAGCGGAAATAAAAGACCTACAATATGCCATAAATGTGTGCAGTGCATTCGTATTTGAATTATTACCCGAAATTTTCCACGGTCACGATGGGGGACAAAGCGACAAAGTTTTTTATTAATAACTACAGTATACCCCTATCAAGACAGAATGATGCACAATGCCTAGCTGTGAAGCCATTCTAAAATGGTCAAAAACGGCATTTTCAATGCAGTTTTTATCCAACTATCATTTAATATTTCAACAATGATCATTATTAGGAACTTATATTGATTTTCTATCTCCATTAATGTTTAGTTAGAAATGATCCACGTGCAATAGTGTTCGTGTAACTTATATTTCTTAAAAGTTTCACAATGTTGCCACTATGCTGAGCCAGTGAAACAATAAGTAATTAAGTGATATATTAAGTCCATTGTAATGAGTTGGACCGGATAAAACTAGCTCAAGATAGGTAGGGATAGATGATGTACTTTAGTAAGTGCGGCAATGAACTTTAGAGTTCCTAATTCCATTGAGTAAGTACTAAGTCCCGTATTAATTTGTATTATGGCAGTAAGTTTAGCACCTAGGTTATCCAAGGCTTATTCTAAGAGGTGGAGATTTGAAGGATCACTTAAGGAGGAGGAATTACTTGTGCCTTAGCTGGGAGCGGAGATCGGGCATACCAAAGTTAAAATCGATTGTGGGAACTCCTTCCTCGTAATGCACCCAGACGAGACTCGAACCTCAATATCCCGTCACCAACCATCTACTATATTTCTAACTTGGTGCCTTAGACCACGTGACCAACGATGTGGGCACTAGCAATGGTATAATTAATGTATGTTTCTTTGAGCCGAACAAATTAAATATAATATTGACAAAGAAATTCAAAGACGAGCAGCCACACAAAGTTTACTGAAGTTGTTGGCATTTTCGAATAAAATAACGAGCGGTTTCTTTTAATGATATAAAATCACTGAGGTTGAAGAAAGGGAGCCATTATTTTAATGGTATAAAATCACGAAACAAAGAATCCTAGAGCTAGTATATTTAATTAGCCCCCCTTTTTCATCTGACGTGACAATGAATCACACAAAATCTCCCCCTCTTCAGAATGGCAAAGGTATAGAAATAACCAAAAGCCGATACTTCAAGAGAAGATTTATTTACACCTGGACGTGTTTAATAACTAAAAACAGTCTCCTAAGTATTATATTATATTTCTCAAAGAAACAGCTCACCGCACTTTTTGTATTTTGTGGTTTAGAGTACCAAGGATACTCGCAGTGTATTGTCGGTGAGTTACAAAGGATTCCATCTACTTAAATTATTTTATGCCTATAATGTTAAGATACATTCACAGCAGATTAATGTTTAGTGAACACGAGCAAACGAGCATTCAGAGAACATTCGTTACCATTCGCTCCTGCTCTAATCGGAGCTGTTCGGACCTGTTCGATGGGCGTTTAGACCGGGAGAACAACTTGAGAATCGATATTAGTAGCGATGCCTGCAAGATATCCGCCCATTTATAGGTATTTTAGCTATAGGCTATAAATATAGTCTAAAAGGGGTGTCAAACAAACGGCCCGCAGGAGCTTTTAAATCGCCCCCCACCTAAATATGAAAGAAGAATAGGAATGTGGCCCGCAGTTACGGACTTTGTCTGTGCCCGTGATGTATTTTGAGTTTGGGATTGGATTGGACACTTTACCTCGTTTCTTGAGGCTCTTACACCCTCCTTAGCTTCATAATACGCCTCTTATCCAAACTCTCCTCCACCAATTCTTTCAGTCTCTCTCCGCCCTCTGTTCTCACAACCATTTGTTCTGAATCACGACCATCCAAGACTTGTTTTGGTTTATTTATTGTTAGCACAATGAGTTTAAGAAAGTGTGATAATAAAAGAAAAATTGATAAAGGAGTGTAGAGTATTTTACGAAGCGTGGAACTTTGGTGGGTTTTTTTAAATTTAAAGTAACGGGAGGCCGACTTGTTTAATTCGTAATTATATTGTTTCGGTGAAGAAAGAATACAACTTGAGACTCAGCCACAAAACAAACCACTGTGATTCACACGAAAAATATACTGGCCAAGCTCGCGAGGATAAAATTTCTAAATTAAAAAGTGAACGTTTGAAGCAACAAAAATTTATTACGCAGCTGAATAAATTCGCTGAATATGCCGTTAAAGCTTCTTATAAGCTTTATTATAAAATAGTGTTTCTAAACCTTTCAGTGAGGGAGAATTTTTAAAAGACTGTCTGGTTACTGCTGCGGAGCTGGTATGTCCAAATCAAAAACATTAATTTCCAAACATCAGCCTTTCAAGGAATACTTTTGCAGCACACATCACCGATATTTCACGTAATATCAAAGAACAAATAATAAAGAGGGCAGAGAATTTTATTGCTTTTTCTATAGCAATCGACGAAAGAACTGAGAGAAACGACGTGGCGCAGCTGGCTGTATTTCTTCGTGGTGTGGAAAAAGACTGAAATATAACTGAAGAACTTCTAAAAATAATCCCCTTAAAAGACATTACCAATAGAGAAGATTTTTTTTTTTTGCTTTGGAAAAAGTTACTCGTATACAAGACTTGATTGAGGGGTAAAATGTCAGCCTCACTACTGACGGCGCTCTTCTATGGTGGGTTCAAAAAAAACTGTGTGGCTGCGAAATTAAGAGATGTACTAGTGGTTTTAGGGCTGCCATCTGAACATTTTGTTGCATTGCATTGTATCATTCATTCATCAAGAAGCTTTGTGCGCAAAAACATTAAAAATGGACCACGTGATGTAATGAGTTGTACAAACTGTCCATTTTATTCATGCTCGCGTGTGTAATCACCGTCAGTTTTCCACTTTTTTTGGAAGAGATTGGTGAAGAATATACAAAATGACCGTATCATTCCAAAGTTAGGTGGTTGAGTCGGGGCACAGTTTCAAACCGATTTTTTGAAATATTTATGGCTGAAAAAAAAAGTTCAGTTAAAGAATTTAATGACATGTCTTGGGTAATAGATTTAACTTTTTTTGTTGATATTACGCAGCATATTAATTCACTTAATGTTCAACTTCAGGGAAAGAGCCAAATTATCACACAGTTATTTGACCATGTTAGATCCTTCCAAACCAAATTTAGACTGTGATAAAACCAGCTTGATAACAAAAATTTGCTCACTTCTTTAAGCTCAAAACAAGTGTGGAAACAGATAATGATATGTCCAACCTCAATAATTATGTTACACTATTTTCAGCTCTACGGAAAGAGTTTGAAGACAGATTTAAGGATTTCCAAAAGGATATATTTTTGTTTTCCCTGTTCTCAGCTCCATTTTCAATTGATGTTGAAAGTGTTAAGGAAGAAATGCAACGAATTTATTGATTTTGAATGTAATTATATTCTTCAAGACACATTTATTAAAGTGTCCCTACCGGAGTGTTACTCGAAGTATTTGGGTGATAAATAAATATCCCACAATCAAAATTAACGCAGCTAAAATACTATCAATGTTCGGAAGTACATATATACATTTGTGAACAGTTTTGGTCCCTTTTAGAATAGAATGAATCCAATTTAAGAAGTCAGCTTACAGATGAACATTTACCAAGCACAGGATTATTTCAAGTCAAAATATGTCTCTGGATTTTGATGATTTAGTAAGTGGGAAGCGATGCCAGATTTCCAACAAACAGTAAAGGTGATAAATCACCATCTTGACAGTTTGTTTTAAATGAAAAATATTTGAATTTTGATCTCAGTTTATTATTACTGTTGTTGTCATAACTACTTATTTTTTTACTTTAGAAATTTTTTAATTTAGTAAATTGACATTTTTTTTAAATTGCCCTTTTGCGTCTACATTAAAAGAAAATATGTTTGTATAGATCAGTGTACTTTAAGAATAAAATGGGATAGAGGGGTAAAATAAGCTTTTTAATTATGTATAATATAATAAATATAAATCTTAGGTGCAGCCCGCAATGCCTCCTTAATGATACAATGCAGCCCTCCCACCTGTTTGGGTACGACACCCCTGGCTCTAAATAGTTTACTATGTAAAGTAGTTTTGAGGAAGACCAGCTAGCTTTAGTTTGTATGGGGGGTGTACTTGTGGCCATATGAAAAAATTGTACAGAATAGAAGGAAAAAGAGATAAATTTGGTTGTCAGAATTTTTACGGAGACGTCAAACCCATGGAAGTGTACGGTACTCCTCAATTAAAACCAATGTACTTTCATCAGACTGGGTTTCTACATGAACCAGAAAACAACGACAATCACAGAATAAGTACATACCAGTATGAAACTACTCCGGACTGTAAATATAAAAAAATATATGACTCGAGCAACGTCCAAATAGCGAGAATGTTTACACTGGAACGAACAAAGAACAAGGCAAACCACGAATTTACTTTGTTTACTCGCTAAAAGACCGACAGCGAACAACGAATGCGAACCTAATCCGAGCAAACACTGTCAAACGGTACTCGCTCCTGCTCGCAAACTGTTTACACCCGAGCGAATGCTCTGTTCTCTGATGCTCGTTCGCTCGTATTCTTTCCGAATTTGAGTGGAGAAAAAGGTTGGGGAGCTATTTATTTTGTGTCTTTACTTAGTTTTTATCGTAACTACCTCAATATTCTAAGGTAGCATTATATCTTTTTCACAAAAGAAAATAATCCCCCAAGAGCATTACAGTATGATGTAACTGAAAATATACTATTAAATTTTAATTCAGTAGTATCTTAATATTATTTTACTTGCTGTTGTGGTATGTAGTAAAAATTGTTCTTTATTGCCGCTAAATAGGGAGGCTAACAATTTCTCCCTATCAAGTCTTGTATCATTTATAACATTTTCTAAAGAAAAAAGAAAATCTTCTGCAGTGCAATCTTTCAAGGGAGTCATTTCTAGAATTATTATTAGCATCGTGTCTTACTACCCGTTCGGGTTATACGCACTTACGCTAATGTGTAATGGTAGGGTGATTGTGAGATGAAATGGAAGACCTAAAGTTTAACGTGGGATCCGAACCACGGTGGAGGCCTGGCATTACACACATTCATATGTTGTGATTAATACACATCTTGTGAGAGGTGAAGGAAGGGTTTGGCAAACAGATATATCAGTGCCGGGACCAAGGATTGAACCCCGGAACCCCAGCATAGAAGTCCGACACCTTACCTCTAGACCGCCAGGTATTCAAAGAAGTTCTTCAGTTATATTTAAGTCTTTGTCCACGACACGAATAAATACAGTCAGCCGTGCCACGCCTTTTATATCACTTCTTTCGTCATTGGCTATAGAAAATGCAATAAAACTCCCATTCCTCTTTATTATTTATTCTGACATTTTAAGACTAAGTTCAATACTAAAAGGGTATATGTAACACCAGATGACTTAAAATGTAAATTATGTGACCAACTACATCAAATATATTATTGTGACACATTTAATAAACTCTCTATTCCAAATAAAACATAACAGGTCAGAAATTTAGGTCTGTGGGCCAGTTTAATAGTCAGACTTAACAGTAATCCAAGACTGTAAAATCAGCAAGAAGACACATGAGCTTCCAACAAATCCTCGGGACTAAACTTACAAGGTAAAACGACAACAACCCGTGCACATCTCAAAATAGGTCAGTCAAAGTATTGTTATCAACACTTGATTTAGCTAACGTACTGGCTGAATATGTCTTCAATACCTAGTGAGGTATTTGCCAAGACACAGGATGAATAATTGGTTATAACACTTAATATTAAGTCAAATGTTCCAGGTTCGATTGCTATTTCCAAGTATTGTTTCTATACAATATTAATAAACTAAACAACTTGGTTTTTATCACTTCAGTGAATACCTTAATCCAAAATTACCACATTTAAAACGCAAGCTATTGATGGCTATAATATAGTTTATTACCGAACCATTGAATCAGGTATATTTGAAACTATAGAATCGCAACTAGGCAGACCTCCATCATCAGGTTTAGTTTTCGGAATTAGCAAGCGCGTTTTAAAATAAACAATCGGTAAATAACCACTAGTAACTTAATTAATAAAAAAATCGATCGCAAATGCCTTACAGCTATTACATTAGATCCATTAAAGCATAACTGCTATGCAATGTGGTTGGCATATAATACAGTACTATTACAGTCGCTTACGGTTGGTTGGTGTAGATAGCAGCACTGTTTTAATTTGGCTGGAAACAGAAGCTGTGTCAACAGAGGTGTGCGCGAGGCGAAGCCACACGAGTTACGAGCGTACTCATAGGCGTGGCAGTTGGAAAGTGAAGGACACTGTGACTTTTTTTTAAGTTTGTGGAAGCGTTCCTTACGTGTGTTTATATCAGTGGTTAGTGTTATTTACTGTACAATACAGTACTGTAACCATTGTTTTAGGTGCAGTAAGTTTAGTACAGTACTGTACATACATTACTGTACGTGTTTGTGCGTTGAAGATATGTGGTGAAAATAGAAAAAAAAAAGTTGTTGTAACAATGGAGCATCAACATCGTGCGATTCAAAGACTTGATTCAGGAGAATCAGCGAAGAAAATATCGCTGGAATTAGGCGTTGAAAAGAGTAAAGTGGGCGACTGTAAAGAAAATCGCGCGGATATAGAAAAATGATGGGCTAACCAAGCAACCGGGAGTGGAATTTCGTATTTTCCAGGTTTTCCGCTATCCGGCCCGGAATGCCGCCACTTTAGGTAGGAGAATCGCGACTCTAGTTTACTTGTATTAATAATTCAAATGTTACTCAATAACAGATATTCAATAAATATGTCTGCCGTAAATTATTCAGCCACGTATTTTTTTATTTAAATATTTAATTTTTAAATTTATAATTGCGAGATATCTGAGCAGAAATATAATATACAGTCCCAGTAAGGAAAAATGGTCAACCCACATTGAAAATAAGACTGAAATAATTGCAATTATTTTATGCGGCCGATACTGTAAAAGTTTTTTAGATCATATATATAGTCTGACTGACTGTCAGAAGCATTGGGAAGAAGCCGATAGAACCAAGTCAAGCGGAAAATAATGCATATGTAATGTTTCCTCTTCATGCTGACAGGACCGCCAACCTCACTTCCCTCCACCCAGAAGCATGTTCCCAGGCTAAAACTAGCATAAAAATGTTCGTTTATTTAGAAATAATCTGATCTTCCCAACAGGATTGACCATAAAAATATTTTGTGTTACTCACATTGATCCGGGATTCACTATTAACAGATTGCAAATCCTTCCCCTACCCTATAAATGCCTGTGGCATTCCTTTAAAATGATCCCCAGGTTTGCGATTTCCATCTATGGAGCTTTATTCTATTGCTAAGTATATTTGTAAGAACCAATTCTACATCACAAACCAATATCAGCTGCCTTTTAATTGAAGAGGGCATTTCTTTATGAATACATAATTATAAATGTAAATTTAAGGTAAAATATAATAAAGATTTCACCTACTAGTGCAAACAAAACACAACCAAACTTTAGCTAATCTTTGGATTTATAATTGAATGTTCTTCTGTAATTTATGTTTGGATTATAATTTGATATTGCTCCTTGGTGAGTCAGGTTCGATACAAAACAAATGCATACTATAATAAACAGTAGATATATATTGATTTGAAATATAACGTTTATGGGGCTGAAGGCGTCAATCTACTAACCTAAATAAAAATATTTAAAACATACGCCCTAGGTGCAAACCCTCACTTTCACTCAAATACTTATGACAAATTTAAGCTTTCTGGGTTTCTTGGTTTTGGATTTCTCACGTATAGGCTACACACAAATACACATTCTCAACAAACAAGAGGTTTTTTTTTTATTCTCAAGTCTGGACATCCTTGGAACTTGACTTCAAAATTAAAACGTCCGCACTAAGTTGTGGAAACATGGACAAAGAAGTTGGTTTCGTGTGGCCAGGTTTGCCGGTGATCAGGAGGCTGGGATTCAAATCCCAGCAGGATATTATACAGATTTTGTTTCCTTAAAAGGTTTCCCAACCTTCCTTCACGCGAATTCTGGCACTTATCTTCCAAACCCTTGTCCATCAGTCTAAACATACTGATGGATTGATAAGGTAGTAAGACACGGCACAAACCCATTTGTTTAACTTCGAGCACCCATTCATTTAGAGTCTAAAGTCACTAGACTTTATAATACAAAACATCAAGGCTTGTATTCCCACTAAATCCCAATATTTGTTCAGAGACGAAACTTTAAATACGTAAAAGTGTGACATTACTTTGAAACTAAAAATATAATTTGAGAACTTGAAACAACCTAATATAGGGGCTACCCGCTTCGGTGGCTGCATGGTCTAAGGCGCTACTCATGCAATAGACTAGACTGCCGATGACGGGGAGATCGTGATTCGATCCCAGTTGGGTGTACTGAAGGTGATATTCCCTAGATAGTTTTATACTTTATTCATGCAAATGCGGGTACACTTCCTATGAATCCAATCTTCCTTATCCCTAACCCATTAGCTTGATTAATATATAAACGTACAAATCAAATGGGTAGTAAGACTCTGTGTTAAAAAAAAATGTAGTGTCAATGAACGCGACACACACTTTGAGAGGCCATATAATGTACCAAGTTCCATGATTTTATTCAATTTTTAAGTTTTAAGGGCACTTTTAATGCATATAATTTTAGACCTCTCGAATATAATCTGGTAGTTATGCTCTTAAAATGTAGCCTCTACATTTGACACATTTTCAGGGGTCTATTTTATAGTTCTACATTTTTTAAAGCTTTTATTATTATTGGCTATCTAATGAAGTTGGAGGGGAAATATCATTCTTTCCCACGCCCCTCTCTTCTCTTCACCTGGGTGAACCTCTGTGAAATATAATACAGAAGACCATAGAGTGGCGATATTTCGAAGTAAGGATACTCTCAGTGCATGTCCTTTTACATTAAGCTAACAATTTATTCCACAATTTCCGGGACAGTCCCTGTTTTTTTTTTGTACACTGCCCCATATAAGTAAAGGTTCCGGAAAACGTCACGAACTTTTTAAAAAAAACTCGTTTTCACAAGGCAAGTTTTTTTTTATCTTTCAAAAAGCGGTGCTTAAACGGCTAAAGGAGCCAATGGTTTTCATGAAATAGAATTTAATTCATTCCTTTGAATATTTTAAATAGGAAATGAAATTGAATGATTATTTTTTTAATAATTAAATAATACAGTCAATAAACATAATGAAATATATACATGCATCATATTTAATTGTTTACTAAATTTTTATCTCTAAATATATTACAATTACATTTGAAACTTAATATCTTTACAAAGTATAAATGCATAGGCCTACTGTGAGTATATTTTCTTCATGATCATAAATTAAACTAATGAAAATAAAGAATATTAAAATTATATCAAAGCTAATTTTTTTTTTCTGTCCCGGATTGGCGTGAGTAGGAAATGGTCAGCCTATGTTACATGGAATGAGTGATGCGTGACTGCACTTAAAGTCAGCTCTGACAAGTACAATAGATGATACGGCACAATCGTAAAAACTTTATCGTAGTCTATTAAAGATTGGAACGAAATTTTCAAAAATAGGTTTTCAGTAAGGTAGCCATGAGTAAATTTTATTCAGAAAAACAAAAAAACCTTTTTTTAGAACCCCCCACTCGGATTATACGTTTGTGTGCTAATAACGTTAATGCATTAGGGATAAGGAAGGTTGAATTTTAGAGGAAGTGTATCCGAATGTGTGTGGAGGGAGAGGGTGAAACTATTTAGATAAACCACCCTCAGTACGCCAGACCTGGATCGAGCCTTGATCTCCCCGTCTTCGGCAGTCTAGTCTAGTCTAATGCGAGATTAGCGCCTCAGACAATGCAGCCACAGAAGTGGGTCATCATCTTATTATTCACAATAAAAATTCATAAAATTTCTATAAAAAAATTGTTCTAAAAGCTTTAATTTTTTTTTTGAAATTTGAAAAATCTCAGCTATATGTTAACCAGAGTCAAATAATGTATATTAAATATAAATCAAAAAATCAAAATATATTATGTAGTAAATATAAAAGCTATATGAAAAATCTCAAAGTATCTAAAATTTGGAAGTTACCCTTAAATTATTTCATTTTATAAAAATTAACAAACATTATTATGTTTCATGTAAAATAGTTCCAAATTACCAATTTTGAACAAAAATTAGAGAACCATTTAATAAAAGTGTGTCAATTATCAGAAAACTACTATAAATGATTTATTAAGATAAATAAGTATATCAAATTATTTTTACTTTAAAAATCTTACCCATTACCCATTTTGAACCAAATAAATCAATCCATTTTTAAAATATTTCAAACTAAAAAAAATAAGTGTTCAGTAAACTGCTCTTAAATTAATTTTTCCCTAAACACAAATATACAAATTTTTTTGTCATGTACTCCCCATGTACATTTTAAACAAATTCATAGCAATTTCCAAACTAATTTTTAAAATTCTATCATCAGTAAACTACCCTAAAACAAAATTTTCGCCGTACAGTGTTATTTTAAAGGTTTAATACTCACTAAATATCCATTTTAAACGAAACTAAGCTCTTTATTTAAAAAATTTAAATCTAAAAATCACTCAACAGCAAACCACCCTTAATTTAAGGGATAAGATCAAAATAAGAATAAATACTTTTGGAATTATAGCCGTATAACAACTAAATATCAAGTTTGATTACGATCCATTTAACAGTTTCAAAGCTAGGCCTAGAAAGAGAGAAACAGAATTGTAAAATCCTATTTTTGAGTTCAGGTGCACATAAAAAAATAATAATTATGAAATAACATATTTACTAGATTATTCTTTTTTCATTATTATAATTCATTAACCTTCACCAATTTTGCATCTTATACGACATTGGTAAACGCATTGAGTTTTAAACATGATTTCATTTGGTGTGTTTCTTCTTTTCCATCAGACCTGAGGATGATGCCGTCGTAGCATAGAAACAAGTCGTATAAATAACGTTGCAGCACTTGCCAAGGAACAGGGAACTACAGATAAAAAAATAAATTCAATTTTTATATTTTTTTCAAATTTGATAACTTGTTCTGTCAATTTTCAAAATAATACAGAAATACGAAATATGCATGATCACATCATCCCTTGTTTTTAAAAACATGGTTTTAAGTATAGCTTTGACTCAAATGTCTACAATTTTAATATGTACTAAATTTTTAGATGTTTGTTATAATTTCAAGATATTCCTAATTATAAAGCATCATAGCTTGTAATTAATATTACCAATTTCGTTCGAATATAAATCAAATATTGTGCATATATATTATATTAAACATTTATGTCTTTCACTTTAATTTAATACAACTTGTACAACCTAATTTCACTAAAAATTGAATTCTATTTAAAAATATTCTTAAACGTTCCTTATTAAACAATACAAATGTTTTTCAAAAATCACTCATATTTGTTCTCGCTTACCGGCCTTGACTTAACTCACACTACTAGCCCACTCATATTTGTTCTCGCTTACCGGCCTTGACCTAACTCACACTACTAGTCCACTCATATTTGTTCTCACATACCGGCCTTGACCTAACTCACACTACTAGCCCACTCATATTTGTTCTCGCTTACCGGCCTTGACCTAACTCACACTACTAGTCCACTCATTTTTGTTCTCACATACCGGCCTTGACTTAACTCACACTACTAGCCCACTCATATTTGTTCTCGCTTACCGGCCTTGACCTAACTTACACTACTAGCCCACTCACCGTTCTTGCATACCAGCTTAAGTTTTGTGTATTAGTAAGTTTTTAAATAAAGGATTTTTATTGCTTGGATATGATGACCATATTCAATTCTCTGAAATATGGCTCTATGAGTATTTTACATTTTCAATGTGGCCCTTTTTACCAAATGAGTTTTACACACGTCCCTTAAATACCAGGAGCCAACTGAAGCGAGTTATTTTTATCATTATTGCTATTCATATTATCTTACAGTGAGTGTCCAGGGCTTGAATCCTGGCCTGGTACACTGAAGACTTTTTTTTTTAACTAAATAAATTCTTCCTCCACCTCTTAAGTTTAACTTTCTCGTGTGTACCAAATTAGTGTAAATATGTGAAAATAACAAACAGATAGTATGAAACGGAGCACGCACACACACACACACACACACACACACAAAGCAATTAATAATACCAATTAAAATTAATTTTAAATTTTCCTCGATAAAAAATTTGTGCAATACCATATTGGTAATGAAATAACCATTTCAATCGGTCCTTGTAGCTAAATGTTTATTGTTTGTGGAAAATAAATCACAGAATGCTGTTTTAATCAAAACCCTGCAATTACTAACTTATATGTGTATACACGTCATTCTTTCTGGTTCAAACAACCTCGGAACAAATGGCTTAGTTTAAACACACCTCAAATAAAATAATAAAAAGATTATATAAATAATCTTATGATATATCATGGGATAAATCATATTTAAAATAGAGCCTCGGCTATCTAAAATAAAGAGGGTGAAAACTAATTTTGGATAGCCAAAGTTTCGAATAATTTGTAAATTTTGGTTGTGGTGGTAGAAATAAACATTTATTCAGGAACACGTTTTATTATAGTAAAATATATATTGTTAGGTGTCAGCTCAGTCAATCAACATGTAGCTGGGTTGTATGACTTGAGGGGAGGGATTTGAAGCCTGGAAAGTCAATATATGTAGGGAAGGTCAGGCTAATATGAGCAGGTGTGATATATGAGCATACCCGTCTGAAACTCTCCCCTTGGCAAGTATGTACTACCACCTTATTGAAGAACGTTCAACTGCATCATAGCAACATAGACGGAAGTGCACGGCGATAATAAAATAATCACAGCGTCCTGTATTTATCAGTTTATGAAAAGGTACGTTTAAAATTAAGTTACTAAAATGTTTCCTATAGTTTGTATAAGCAACAGGGACTACATTTATCTTTTGTTTGGTCGTTGTTTAAGCTCAAATGTAACATAAAACTTACTCATTGCATCCCTTGAAAGAAATTAAAGTTAACATCTCACCACAACGAATAATATGGCTGAAAAGGCGAAATGGCCCCAGTTGTTTATATGAGCAGGGGTGCTCACAATATCCTGAATTTTTTAAATTGTGAATTTTTACACTTTTCGCGGTGTCTACAGCTACATCATGCTTAATTAAGATAGTCAAAATAATTTCAATTAAAATAGTTAAAATAATAATAATAATTAAAACAACGTAAAATAGTAAATAACGTTAATAAATAATAATCATAGGCAGGATCAACTTCACAATGCTCTCCAAAATTCCGAGACCTGATTACGATTCCAGCCAAAGGTACAAGGAAGCCTTCTACCAGAAGAATGGCTCATTCTATTATATTCACGGATAGTCCACACAAAAATAGCGTCGAGAATGCCAAGAAACATGTGTTTTCACAACCAGAAAAAAGAGCAATAAAGTCTTCAAATTCATCATCTGCTAAGAAGTCAAGAGATGTAGAAGATGCAGAGTGCATTTTCTGTGGGGATCTTTTTTCCACAACAGGTGGTGATTGGGTACAGAGCCAAGCATGCAAATAATGGGCTCACGTCAAGTGCAGGGGTGTTTTTAAACAACAGAAGCGTTACATTTGCGACCATTGTTCAGACTAGCAAAATAGGCCTATCAAGACAGAAATTGAATATAAGTAGGTATTGGTTTGTGCTTGTAGGATACTAAGAGAGTAATTATTATATGTTATATCTTTACCACTATTTCCCTGTGTGTATATGGCCTATTGAGTATTTCTGTCTGATATTTAAAGTATCGTTGTATGTGTATATCAAATTCTAACACGATGCTCATATTTTCCTCCCATGCTTTTAATATGAGCACTTGCAGCTTCTTAATTATTATTTTTTCTAGACCAAAATTATTAAAATATCATTCATATTTATTGTATTTTGCAGACCTAATTGAATGATCAATTGAATAAAATAATATTACTTTTGGATATCCTTACTGTTTCTTATGAAATAACAGATTTTCTTAAGGTGCTCATAATTGCCTGACTTCCCCTATATTTTATTGAGTTCGATATTAAGCAACAAAGGAACTTGTCTGGATTGTCATTGATGGAAATTACCCAACTATCGAGATCTACGGACGTAGGAAGAGAGCCCAAAAGTTAGGATCTAAAGTGTGGAGCCATTGCAACGAAAGTTAAGATGATTAAGTTAAGGTAAAAGATTTATGGAAATATTTTTTTCAGTCATTTTGGGTGGACTGTGAAAGAATGAAAGCTCTGAGAAAATTGTGTCCTACATGTTACAACTGTCTAGCAAAACAAAAACTACTATAAAAATAAAACGACGTTACGGTCAACCCAGATTATGCAAAGTTAGGTTACCCGAATTTCTACTGTATTTGTATCAAAGGTGTTCATTTAAAAAAACCTATTACTCCTCTAGCTCAATACATCTCATAATAGGTGTCCAAGTATTATGGGATATTCCACCCTAAAATATACTTTTTACACGGTGTATATCTATTTAATTTTTAAGTATAACTGTCAAAGCAAAATATTTAATGTATTAACTTTTATCTTCCAAGGAAAAGGTAAACAAAAAATTGGGCGTTGAATCAAATATTGTGTGATAGTTTTTTTTTCAGATTTTCCTCTCTCTCTCTGTCTGGGCTATACGCATTTCAATTACGCTAGAGGGATAGCGATGGAGAAGGTAGAATTTGGAGGGAATAGGCCTGCATTTGAGAGTGGTAAAAAAACTCGAAGGAAAGCACCTGATTAAAATCTTGTTTGGATTCGAACCATGAATTTTTAATAACCGTCCAAAACGACCAGGTTTATAGTCCACGTTCCCACTGATTCTTGTTAGATGACAGGTTAATGTAAGCATGCTTCAATGTATACAGTCTCATTTTCGTAGGAAGAGTCTTCCTATATGACAGCTAGAAAAGCTACTAGATTAACAAGGTGACCTGGTGGTCCAGAGGTATGGTGTCAGACTTCTGTGCTGGGATCCAGGGTTCAATCCTCGGTCCCAGCACAGATTTAGCTGATTTCCGAACCCTTCCTTCACCTCTGACAAGACGTGTATTAATCACAACTTGTGAATGTGAGGAATGCCAGGCCTCCACCGTGGTTCGGATCCCACGTTAAGCTGTAGGTCCTCCATTTCATCTCACAATCACCCTACCATTACACATTAGCGTAAGTGCGTATAAACCGAACTGGTAGTAAGACACGGTGATGATAATAATAATAATAATAATAATAGATTAACTTTCACATATTCATATGTCAGGTCATGTGACTTTTTATAGATATTAGCATAACCTAAAAATAGCACTAATAATATAGATTAAAATGGTATCTGTGTTAGTAGCAAAAAATGTTTATACTTTTTAAAAGGCTCTTTTATTTCAAGTGTTTTATAAGCGTTTTAATACCCATTCAAGTTATACTATGTCCTAATCACTATACATTGTTAGGGATGTGGAAGGTTGAATTTATAGGGAGTGTGCCAGAATTTTAGTGGAGGGAAAATGGAAAACCCGTTTGGAAAAGCCACCTCAGTACAACCGACCAGAATCCAACCCTGATCTCCCCCATCATCCTCAGTCGAGTCTATTGTGAGAGTGACACCTTAGACCATGCGGCCACCTAAGCGGGTTTAGTTAATGTTAGTTTTATATATCTGTAAAAAAGATATTTGAAACCAATTTCTGAGCTCAAAGTTCATATACATTGCCCAGCGATAAGACAAATTAAACTTGACTTCTTCCTTCTTTCTTTCCGTAGTGTCTGGAGGTCGGAATGAGAGTAGAAGAACAAAAGAAGAGAGAGGGAAATACCCTTTAAGCTCTTTGAATTTGTTTCACCACATTGAGTCACGTGTCAGTGAAGTGGTGGTTTATGTTCCACCCGTACTCATAAACTATACCCCACTCACCTAGTTTGAAAACCACGAAAAGTTTTCGAAACGAGTTTGTTCTTTTTATTCTCCGAGATCCTCTTAAATAGGAGAATAGGCCATGATTTGCAAGCACCTAAGCGTTGGTTTAGTAAATTACATTCTAAGCAATGTGCCATATTCGTTAATTAGATGTGTTACATACTAATATATAAGATACTAGTGTCCCGACAGACGTTGTCCTGCCCGAACGTTGGCTTTTCGTTTGGGTGGCATAATAATTGATCTCGATAGTAAAACAAATACTATGTGATCATCACAATTACAAATTCACAATGAACTCCAATTAGTGAGTAACACAAATATTACAAATTCATTGTTTGTCAAGACAACATACAAAATAAAACATCTTTTCATTTTTGGAATTTCACCCACAGCTCCACAAATATCAGCTGTATCGAAAAACAAACATAACTATGAATTATTCTCAGAAGTTCAATTATTCAGGAACTTTTCAAAAGGTTTTAACGGTCAATTATTGATGAACTTATGATTTTTTTTAACCGTCAATTATTAATATTGTATTCATTATTGTAAATATTGGGGGGTTGTGGTGGAGGGGGGGGTGAAATTTTGAGGTTACATGTTCTGATATGCAAAAAATCTAAAAAAACAAAAAAAAATTCATAAAAAATTTAACAAAATCCTAGAACCCGATTGCAGCACCACCTACCGGGTCCAATTGTAAATCTAAACCATCCACGGACCAACTCAAACACACACAAAAAATTTCATCAAAATCGGTCCAGCTGTTTAGGAGGAGTTCAGTGACATACACACGTACAGAAGAATTATATATGTTAAGAAGATTACGTCAGTTTTACCCGCATCGGTGGTTGCATGTTCTAACGTGTCACTCTAGTATTGGACTGGATTTCCAATGTTTGCTTGAATGTTTTTTCATTCTCTCTCCAATCAAAATTGGGTATATTTTCTCTAAAATTATAGCTTCTTCATCCATATTTAACTAGCGTTGTTAGTGTTTGCACACAACTTGAACGGGTGTTAAGAAACTAGTGACTAAATAACTTTAATTTTATAGTTATATTTATTTATTGAATAATCAAGTAAACGTTTATGATTTTGCTATTACTTTGATTCCTCTTTCTCTTGATAACTCCAATCATTGTAGAGGGCCACATAAATTGTTAACTTCAGCTATTAACCAAGCTGAATAAGAGCTTAAATTTTAGTACTATTATACAGGCATATATATATATATATATATATATATATGAGTATAGGAAGGTTCAAAATGTAGAAGGTAATATTCATTTCGCTTCAACACACACAATAACACTTGCATGTTCAAAAAATATTGAAATGAGGAAGAAAATGTCAATATATTAATATGAACATATTTGAAATATCTCACTAAAAAAAGAGGTATTTCAATTATAAACAATTTTATAACAGCTACTAAACACATTTTTAACATTAACTAGTAAACGTTTCAGTGACCGAACGATCTAAGGCATCACTCCCGTGTTATACTGACCTGTTGAAGACGGGGATATTGGGGTTCGAATTCCAGTCAGGTCTAGTGAGGTTTGTTTTTCCTAAATGATTTCCAACTCTCCTTCCATACAAATGCAGGTAGATTGACTCTAAAGCGCTTCCTTCCTCAGCCCTACCCCATTAGAGTAATATATATGAGTATAGCCTGAACAGGTAGTCAGACGCGGTGATAAAAAATCTCCTAGTGATTAAATTACTTCTATAAAACGTAACCATGGATTAAGTCATACTAAATCAGAATAGTAGAATAGTGAGTTACTATCTTCTATTTCAATCTTCACTTAGACTTCGCTTCGTATTCAAAACATTACCGTCACATTCCCCTAATGTTATATATATTTACATGCTGTTTTAGCTGCCACACAAACCTAATACCATTCATCATAGTTATAATTAACTAAAAACACTTACTAACTATATGGCATTATGAACTCGAGAGTTCATTGCCGCAATTACAAAAGTATGCCACCTGCCCCTACCTGGAGCCAGTTCTACCCAATCTACCTCATTACTATTCCTATCTTGAGCCAGTTCTATCCTGTCCACCTCATTACACCCTATTCCTATCTTGAGCCAGTTATATCCAATCCATCTCATTACACCCTATTCTTATCTTGAGCGAGCTCTATCCAGTCCACCTCATTACACCCTATTCCTATCTTGATCTTGTTCTATCCAGTCCACCTCATTACACCTTATCTCTTTCAGGTCCATTCTAATGTTACCCTCCCACCTGCGTCTAGGTTTTCCCATGGTTCTCGTCCCATTGAGTTTGCTAGTAAATATTCTGAGCACGGAACTAAGATTAAAATACACAAATCTAAATTATACACTTGACCACGACAAATTGGAGAACATGCCAGAAATCTATTAGATAAACTGTCACAAATATACTAGCCTCCTATTGGCTGTTTTATGCTCTGGACGGCTCTCCTTATTTATTTATATTTCCACCCAATCAAACAACTAACCATCAGGACTATAATAATTCAAACTACGCCAGTGTGATAGGGACAGGGATGGTATAGTTCATCAGAAGAGTAGGCCTACACTCATTGTCGTGAAGGAAGAATAAGAATCAATTTAATAAAAAATCAGCCTCAGTAAACCCAGCTGAGATTTGAGATCAGACCTCATTTATCACCGAAAAAAAAATTGAAATGATCCTGACATTTAGTTCACACGACCACCGATGTGGATGTAATTTTGTTAATTTGAAATACCTAACACATATTTCTAAAATAAATGTTGTCGATCTCCAAACTCCATGGCGCGAGCTCAAAATCGAGCTATACCGACCGAGCGGCCGCCAACGTTAGCGATGGTAAAGCCAACATTTGCAGATATAGGGTGTCATGTGGTCAGCACAATGAGCCCTCCGGCCATCAATCTCAGTTTTATAGATCGGAGCTGTTCTTATTTATTCAAGTAGCTCCTCATTTTTCCTCACGAGGTTGAGTTTGACCCCGTTCCAGACCCCCTGCTTCACAGGAAATCTGAAAACGTCAGGGATCGAGCCTGGGACCTCTAGATATGTAGCCAGGAACTAACCACAGAGTTGGTCAATGCTACAGATATTATTCAGAAAATGTATAGTATATATTTATATATATTAAAGCTTTCTAATATTGAATTAATTTGCTGAACTTCTTTTTTTAATAAAAATTAATTATATAGCATTAAAGAGGATCATTAGAGGGCTAGTTTAAACAAGGCCACATGCTAATCCCTTTCCATAATCTTTGTTTACTTACTTCGCCTTCCGCCTGGTTAAAATGGAGATTAGTTTCAGTTCTTATAATCAGCGACTTGAACTGTTTAAACTAAGAAAACGGGATCAATTTGGTAGATTTTTTTGCTGGAAGAAAGGATGAGAAATTAAAATGTTCCTGGCTGGGAGTGGGGTTGGGTGTTAATCCAATGTCTCACTCTAAGGGGTGAATTGAGGACATTGCACCATATGGGGGGAAAGTGTCGCCGCATCGCATCACGTCTTCGTAGAAAAACATGCTCGTACTGTTATTTTTACACAGAGTATAATGTATTATTTTAGAAAAATAGGATAGATAAAAACGTGAATGAATAGGTGGATGGATTTAATACCATAAGATTAATTTATTTTAGAAAATTAACAAACAATTAATCACGTAAAATAGTTCCCAAATACCAATTTTAATAAATATCATTCATGCTATTTTGGAACATTTTTAAATTTTTCAAAAATCATTCACTAACAAACAGCTCTTAAATGAACTTTTTTATGAAAGATAAATATATAAAATTATTAACAATCTTAACAACATAATATTTTAACCACATTCCTAGAACTATTTTTAAAATATTTCTAATTTTCAAAAATCAATCTTACCCTTAAATAAATTTTTCCACAATTTTTTTTTATGTCAAACACTCCCCAGGATAAATGCATAAACGGGGTAGAAATGGTAAATAGGGTAAAAAGGATAAATAGGGTGTGAGGATTAAAGGGTATAAGATTAAAATGTATAGGATAAAAAGGGTAAAAATTGTAAATTTGTAAAAATTGTAAAAAATAAATCTAATCAAAAAAGAATAGTAAGAAAAATAGGGCAAAATTAGTAAAAAGGGCATAAAGTAAAAAATAAAAAGGGTATAAAAGTTTAAAAGGATAAAACTAATAAAAAGGTAAAAACATTAAAAAGCCGCAAAAGGGGTATAAAGAGAAAGAAATATTTAAAGGCGAACGAGTTAATAAACGTAAATGGTGTGGAAAGGGTAAGGAGAGTAAAGCGGGTAAATATGGCAACAAGAGAAAAAAGGGCAAGAAGGTTATTTTATGGTATAAATGGTAAGAATGGTAGAAAGTAAATCTAATCAAAAAGGGTAATAGGACCAATGGACAAAAGGTCAAAAAATGACCAAAGTGTTTAAAAGGACACAATGGGCACAATTAAGCAAACATATTAAAAAATGGTAAAAAACAAATAATAAACAAAAGGGTACAAAGGTTAAAAGAGTTAAAAACAAATTAAAATGTTGAAAGATTAAAACGTCACAAAAGGGCCAAATGGTTAAAAATGGAAAGAAAGGGTAAAAGGTTAATTGGGTAAAAAAGTCATTAAGGTGAAAAGTAGTAAAGAGGGTAAATATGGCAATAAGGAAAAAGAAGCGTAAAAAGTTTATTTCTATAGGTAAAAAGTCTAAAAGGTTAAAAATGTTTAAATAGTGCAAAAAAGGGTCAAATGGGTAAACAGTGTAAACGGGGTAGAGGGTTAAAAAGGGTAAATACGGTAAAAAAAATGATGAAATACTATTGATTAGATTTTATAACAACTCTAACAATCAATTATTTATGTTGTGACACTCTTCATTCATTTTTATTAGCATAAACAGACAAGAGTTCAAAATATTGTATTTAAAGAAGTTGTAACTTAATCTTCAAAATAAATATCAGCTTTTAAAACATGTTTAGATTATATCTCTATTTTTACACTTCGAATTAGTCAGTCTACTTTCGCGTTTTGTATCACAATTTGATATCTAAATATAATTTAAGATTTGGTTACTATTATTCCATTTTGGTTTCTTTTATGTACTAACAATAACAAATCTACTTTATAGATTCCCCGTGCGAATATTGGATACACCAGCTAGTGTTAAATAAATTTTAGATAGGCCTATACATTTCAAACAAAATTACTATAGTCATTTTTGAATGAGCTTATAACATCTAAATGTTAAGTTTTATTTATGTAAGGTAATTAAAGTTCACTGATTATATCAGTACACGAGAATTTATATGAACGAGAGTGAAATGGCTTACTTATTTTACCGGTAAAGATATTTTCACACACCTTTCAGTATTCTTTTACATGCCACAATTGACATGGAGCCAATGGCTTTATTTCTCCTTCAAAAGAAGTTGAGCTACGGATTTTTATCACTCAAGAAAATCCGTCAACCCCAGCTGGGTTTGAACCCAAGCACATAAAGTCACTTTACCCCACGAACACCAAGATCGACTGATAATAAGTTTGAATAAAAGCTATCTAACCGTTTCGGCTCTAGCCCCAGGGACAGAAAGACAAGAAGGACAGAAATAAGAAAAATGAACAATTGCAAGACCCCTTTTTTGGGGGCTCTGGGGCATATAAAACTTTAAGGAGCATCATAATCTCGAAGTTGAAAATTTTCACAGTCACAATACTTTATTCACGAGAAAGTAATAAAAAACAAGGGAAACTTTCTATGATCCGAGTCACTGCGCCTCTTCTCCCTCGTCATAGTAAGAAAGCCGGAGCACAAAGGTTCTAACGGCACACTCAAACGAAATGTATTTTTTTTTATTAAAAAGAATATATTTAAATTAATTAATCTAATAAGTATTTATAAATAAATAAGTAACATTATCTAATACTATTGACTAACAACATATTAACTTTTAATGATTTTATGTCAGTCTTTGACTTTTGGATTTTGACATTACTTTGACATTTAACTAAAGACTTGTAGACAAGACTGCCAATGACGGGGAAGATCAGGCTCGAATCCCGGTTGGGTGTACTGAGGGTGGTTTTTACAAAATAGCTTTACACTCTCCAGTGACGCAGATGCAAGTACAGTGTACAACTCTTCTAAATATAACCTTTCTCATTCCTAAACCCACTAGCGTAATTAGTAAGTATTCATGTAACCCGAACGGATAGTAAAAGATTTTTTTAACTTCCGAAAATATTAGTCTAAGAAAAAAGGATGGGAAAAAGGGATATTTTTCTAACACATTGATTGAGTGTAGAAGGAGGGGGGGGGCCTTATTTTTTGTTTGTTTATCTTGATTTTTGTCTGGTATTTTTTGCACCCTATTATTTTGATTTTGCCTCACGCAGAGAGGATTGTTTATTTATACTATACAGAATAAAACTGGGGCGCAAATTTGAAGTCTTGCCTAGGGAGCATAAAAACTCTTACGTCACTCAACCCCCTAAAAACGCCTCAAAATAATCTTCCCAATTAAAACTAGTATTGAATGAAAACAGTATAAATAATCCTGTTGTGTTTCTCTGACTGACTTAATCTAGGCAGACATCTCAAAAGCTGCAATTTAGTACCGTCCACACAACCCCATTAGTTGGAGTACATCCAACAGTTTCCAACTCCTCCTTCCCCCCTCACATTGTTTGTTAACAGTCGAACTGGTTTCCAACCAAACATTCTAAACACCATAAATTACATATACTGTACATGGAACCGTACAAATATCTTCGATTGTTAATAATAGTTACTTTAAATGGTCACAGCTATGCTTGTATTTATCGACAATATAAATCTAACCAACGTTGCATTTTGATAAATATTGCTAGCCAGAATTCATGTAAATAAACGTTTCAAAACCACCTTTTTTATTTAATGGCACATAGTGTGGGAGATTTTGAACCTACTACTATCAGGGATATATTATAAACCAGAACCTTTTGTCAGAGACTATTTTCATCCATATTTTGTCAAAATGCCAGATATAAATTCTCGTAACATATAGATTAACAACTGACCTTTACTAGTGTACGATTATCTGAGAGGTGTTTACAAAGATTTATATATATATACATATGTATACATATATATATACACACTAGAAGAGTTTAGCATGTTTGGCAAACTATTAATCAAAATAATATATATTTTCTCAAATATATCATTGATTGAAATGTGAGCTTCATTATTATTGGACACGCTGGCTAAACGCCAAGATAGTTTAATCTAGTTTGCTGGTGATTGGGAGGTCAAAGTTCGAATTCCAGTTGGGGCTACACTTTCACTTCACGTGAATATGGGTACATTTCTTCTATATAATACCGTCCTTCTCCTTACACCATTAGCGTTAGGTCTATAGCCAGAACGGGTAATGAAACGCGGCGGGGGGTAAACATGCGAAAAATGGCATCATAAATACGGCAACTGAACCTAGAACCTTTGACTTTATGAGTTAGAGGATTTAAACTTGATGCCAAAGGTTCCAGGTTCAAGCCTAGTTTTTGGGTAATTCTTACGTTTCACTAAATTTAATATAATATTGCGTATAAAATGCGGAACCTTTTCAGTTTTAAGTATTTTTTTTCTATAATTATATTTTAACAAAAGGGTTTTGAAATGTGGTTATGGATAAGAGTGGATAAGGTGAAATGGATGGGCAGGATGAGGAATTAGGTGGTGTTGATGAGGGTAGTAAGGGAGCGTGATAAGGATGATAAGGAAGATAAAAACGTCTCGGTCGGGCCACACACTTCGTAGGGATTGTTAAATGAAGAAGATCATGGAAATATAGGGAAAACAGAGAAGGAGAAAGAATAAGGTTTGTAATACTTAAAGAAATCAAGAAAGGAAGAAGCTACAAAAGGATGAAAGTAGACGCTCAAAACCGAGGAAATTGGAATACTTCCAGTTGATGCCTGTCTCGGAACAGATCCACAGAAGCAGAAAAATAAGAAGTAACAAGAATGGAGAAGGTCATGCAATTTCCTTAGCAAAGCTTATTTGTAGATTTTTGTTGGAAAGACTTTGCCATGTTTGCATGGGTGATTGATTTGCTTAAATTATTTTTCTGGGGAATTTTATTGAGTGATTGTTGAATTTGGACATCAATGAAAATATGTAGAAGCAAGAAGCATTGCTAAAAAAAATAGAAAAATATATGGATATTACAGAAATAATTTTATTTTAATAATAACCGGCCAAATATTTTTAAAGAGGCTTTAATCTATTTTGGTAATTATGTTCCATCATTTTGACAGTAAATTTAACTACTTATTTTTATAAACATTTAACATAAGCAATTTTTAGTGCACGGGTCGCCAAACTCATTAGTTATTGGAGCTACTTCAAAATGTCACATTTTTTCGCGAGATACCCAGTTTAAAAATTAATTGTCATATCACGTAGGATTATTGGCCATTATTGTTACCTGTACAAAGACAATAACACAACAGGTGTTTACAAATGGAGTTGGGTTTTGTGGCTTAGTTTCATTATTGTAATTCAAATAATATAAAAATGTAAGTACATTTTTGTTTTAAAATGAATTTTAACGTTAGAATGGATAGTGATTATTCATTTTTTTAAATTGATTAAATTCTACTATTAAGTAAAAGCTCTATGTATATCTTACTCTTAATGAGACTAGTACCAGTCACTTACAACGACAATTTGTTTAATGTTAGATGAGCAGGCTGTAACCCTCATTTGAATACAGTTATCGAGATGTTCATCTGTAAGCCTGCTTCTGTATTTGTTTTTCCCAACTTTAATAGTTAAAATGATGACTCACACAAATACGATAGGTCAAACAGAACAATGTTTTCACTCGGAGTGAAACACAAAATATAACTGGATATTTTCCCTTCGGTACAAGAGGTCATACATATCCTAAACTTGAAACACTCTTCAATGATAAGTTACTTTGGAAAACTATCATTTCTAATCATGTTTCGTTATACAACTTGATACGAATTCAATGTCAATTTCCATAAAAGGAGCCGAAACAAACTGTGCTAGAAGCTCAACTAGTTTGAAATCACTGAACCGCTGTTGAAACTCTGCTCTCAAGTTGGAGATTATTTCAATATGATTTTCACCAGAGTAGGGCTTGAGATTTATTTCATAGCTAAAACTATCCTTCAAACAGAATAAATGTTTGAAGTCTCCTAGGCTGAGGTTCTTCTCGCAGAGTTCAGGTTTCTCGGAAAACGCATGTACATCCAATATCATCTACCCTAAATCCTTGTCCCAGCCCTGAAGTTGTAGATTTAGTTCATTGAGTTTTTCATTGACGTCTAACAGGAACGCAAAATTCCGTAGTCCCTCAAAATCTTCAAGTTCACGATAGTGTACATCACTTTCTTTGAAAAACATGAATATTGCTGGCAGCAAATCATTGAAACGTTGGAGGATTCGTCCTTTGCTCAACCAGAGTACTTCCGTACGGAGCAGGAGGTCTCCATACCGACAATTATGCTCTTCAAAGACACTTGTTTAAAGCACTGACAGACGAGCTTGAGCCATCACTTGGTTGACAATTTTGGTGACAAACTTCATAGCCTCATTAATTTTTAAAAACTTAGCACAAAGTGATTACTGGTGAAAATTACAGTGGTAAGAAACAAATTGTGGAAAATGTATCTTTCTTACAGAAGACAATCAACTCACTTTTGATGCCAGTAAAAGCTGGATCCCGATCTGTTTTGACACTGAAAACTTTTGTACAGGAATATTCTCCGAAGATATAAAATGTATAGAATTTGTAAAAAAACCTTACAAATAGGGATAATTTAGAAGTGTCATTCACATCCGTTTATTCGTGGAATTGAAGTGAGAAATAACAACATTTACCCAAGTATTTTTTTTAACTGTGAAGTAACATCACCAGACATAATCTCAACTCACCTCATGGTGGTTAGTGGTAGAGTTTATCCCTGATATTATGTCGTCTTTATTTTTAAAGTTGTCAAACAGTGCATGTACAGCCTCTTAATATGCTTCTTT